>UESW01003859.1:52458-110564 GCA_900491605.1 Calamus simplicifolius
AAAAAAACTAAATTAGGGGGAATCGTTCCGCTTAAATCCCGAGAGAGAGATAGAGAGAGAGAGAAAGGGGGGGGGGCGTGCTAATATAATTAATATTTTACCTTGAAGTCGGAGACCGCGCGTGGAAAATGGGCTAAGAACAGAGGAAGATGAAACAAAGAGAGGCCATGGAAGGAGAGGATAAGTAATGGCTTTGAGAAGATTTATAGAAGAAAGAAAAAAAAAAAAAAAGTAAAGGACGGATGGGGACAAAGTAGGAGAGAGAGAGAGAGAGGGTGGGCTAACGGTAACGGATAAGTTAAAGGGCCAGAAATTTGAAGGAAGAAGGGAAACGGAAAACGGGTCCAATAAAACAAAATAAAGACTTGCCTATTAATTAGGACCTGGGCGGTGCTGCTGCCACCCAAGTCCACGTTAAAAATATCTCCACTACTAAAACTAGAATAAAAAAAAATTTAAAGTGCGATGGGATCCAAGAGCGGTGCGGACGAGAGGCTGTCCTTCTCTGGCCTTGTCCTCGTCTCTTGCCGACCGATCGTTTATTCCGCGGACGACGAGTTCAAAGGACATGTGGGCTACTGCCAGTTTTTTTTTTTTTTTTTTAATGGATGAGTGTTTTAAAATAAACCAGAAAAGGAGGGGAAAAAAAAATCTTTAGCGTTTCCGCTTGGAGTGGGAGTGGACCGCATCGATGATGATGGCTTATTTTTATGGTCTGCTGTCAGATCTACTGGACCAGTGGGCCGTGGTTTGTCCGGTTGCTAGGATGAACGGTGGTGATTTAAAGAGGGGGAGGCAGACGTCCTCGTGGTTGGAGCTCCGTGCATAACAGTTGGGAAAAAGTTGGACTATTGGTATGATATGCACCACGTGATGTGCTCGGCTGGAGGCCACCAGGACGTCAGGTGCCAACAACTCCGAGAGAAAGAGAGAGAGAGAGAGATAGCATTAATTGTTCCGACGCTTTAAAAAACGTCGGCAGACTTAATAAATTTTTTACACTTTCTAAAGCGTCGGTAAAAAAGAGTTGCTATATTTAAATTTTAAAATAGTGCGACGAGCATGACCCACACATCTTAGGCTGGGCATGAGCCAAATTGAGGGTAAAAAGGTAATTCAAAGCATAAGGCCAGACCCAAACTTGGGTTGAGCATCGCTTTGCTTGAACTGAGTTTGGTGGAAATCCCTTGAAACCTAACCCCATCCCAACCCAGCCCACATGTATATTATATTATGCTATATATATTAATATATATTAGTAAAAGCATCAACCATAAGGTAGTGTTTGATAGAAAAAATATTATCCATTGATAAGTGTGCGGGATAGAGTTTATCCCTGGCTATTCCTAGGGATATAACTTGGCTATCCCATTGATCATATCAAATGCAAAAATATAAATCCATAGGATAACTTTTTTTTACTCTTATTTAGAGGGATAACCAGCTATTCCTATTTTCTTGAAAATAAATTGAAGGAATAACCCATGGTTAACCATAAATTATCCCTCTGGTTAACTTTATTCCCAGTTATCCTTTATAGTTATGGCTTTTGGAAATAAAAGGGAATATCTAGGAGATATCCCTCTTATTCCCTATTTCAAATACTACCTAAATAAATATATATTAATATTATATATGTGTGTGTGTGTGTGTGTTTTCTCGAGACAGGATTAGGTTGCCTATTTATTTTAGCTCAGACTTTGGTTCAAACTTTGAATGGACCTTAAAAAAAATCAGATCCATGCTAAAAGGCTCGGGATGGCCTACAAGCCATTTGACCCATCGCCCTCCCTACTTCCAGTTGAAAGAATTACGTAGGGTACAATCAAATTTTTCATGTTTCTTCCCCAGAATATTCCTAAATGGAGCAACAAGAATACACATTATGACCATTTTAGAAAGATGAAGTCCCTGCACTTAAAAGTATTAGCTGGATTAGCAATTACAATAATAATAAAACCATAATTCCAAGATAATTAAAGTCAATCTAGAGTCATTTTTTATGAAATGCAAAATATTAAATCTTTTTTTATTCTTTTAACTTTTTCATATAATTTTTAACTTACCTCCATCCTAATTTTTTTACATATTAAATTATTCCTTCATACCGATGCATCCCTAAATCTACATTGCAAATGTCTAAAACCAAAATATCTTTCTCTCAATTTATCCTCAATTGATGCTTATTCTTTCTTTTTGCAAATAACTTTATTTTTTTATTTATTTTTTTTATATTACCATATATCCATCCCAACATTCTCTATTCTATCTAATTTGCTTTAATCTTATAAATAACATCATCCACATTCTCTCTTTCCTTATAAATAATCAATTCTTAATATAAAAAATAATTACTTTTAAAAACTTCATTATCCTTAATTTTTACTCTACATTCATCTCTATTTCTAATTATACTAACATTATATTTTATATATTCTATCTTTATCGCACTTCATTTAAAACATTTAGATTCTAATGCATTTTTTCATAATCCTAATTTATGATCAAATCCAATCTTAATTTCACCTACTACGGTTCTATATCATCTGTAAATAACACGTGCCATAAAATATTATTCTAAATATATTTAGAAGCTTATCGATCACTAATACAAAAAGGTAAAGACTAAAACTATATCTCTTATACAAACCTATAAAATAAAATTCACTAATATCAAGACCAATAATTTTTTGCATTCATAATTATTTCATCTTATATATCTTTTATTATATTAATATTTTTAATCGATACTTATTTCTTTTCTAACATTCATCATAAACCTCTTTAGCATTTCTTTTTTATCTACTCCATCTTTAGCAATATAAAAACCATATAAAAATTCTATATCTTTTCTCTATACTTTTTCATGAATCTTCTAAAGAGAAAAATAAGTTTTATAATCGATCTTTCTAGTACAATATTAAACTAATTATCTATAATATCTTAATGTATGCTCACTTATTCTCTTCGAAAGTTTTATTGTATGACTTATGAATTTAATATTATAAAAATATAATAATTTTAATTTTAAATATCACTACTGTAATACTTTTCTTGACAAAGAAAAATTATATCAGATCCTATATTCTCTCTTTTTATCTTTTTTATTACTTTAGATATCCTAATTCTATAATAATATAAAACTAGAATTACATTCTAAATTATCTATATAATTTTATTTATTACGATAATGTGAGAGGAAGAAACAATAGATATTTTATAAGAAAATGCATATAAATAATGAATTTGTATGATATCCATATAATTTCAAATATTTATAAGGATATAAGCAAAAGAAAAAAAGAAAGCTTTATAATATTAATTTACCGACCAGCTCCCAAAAATAAAAAAACGGAGTTTCTATTGATGCACTCTGCTGCTGCTCGATCAAAGTCACCAGGCTCCTGCATCGATCTCCCAAAAGCCGTTCGTCAAAAAGAAAATAATTATGCAAGAGACGTCAACTAACAATCAATGTTATGGCTTAAGTGTTGAGGGAACCCAATAAACCACCCTAAGTAGCTTTACTCTGAACAGAACCGTGCCAAGATGCTTAATTAAAGCACCAGTTCATAACTCCTGTAAGAAAAAGCTTCTTGATACATAAGGGAAACACTTTGTGCACTGGCTTCCGATGCATAAAGCATACCGGACGCACGTCCATGCGGAGCACATCGCAGCCCAATGGGCCATGCTCACATGGGCGCGCAGCCAATGCGGACGGAGGCCCTCCGGTGCATAGACTTTTCCGATACATAAAAGGTTGCAGGGGCACTCTGATGTTGAATTCACCACGGACCAAGCGAACTTGAGCCATCTTAGGCATCAAAGTCCACCTCAGCAAAGCACGAACAAAAAGTCAATCTAAGACAAACCTCAGACACCATATGAACCTCAGACACCATATGAAAAAATGACTCAACTTTGTTCCTCAACATCCCTTTCCACATAAAGATTTCATGGTGGACGACTAACATGATGAAGAAACATCCATCTTAACAAAGACAAACATGACGCTTACAACTGGAAAAATGATGCATAGGGAACAATCAAATTTTTTCACGTTCCGTCACCCAAGAAATTCCTGAAAGGAGCAATAAGAACACACAAGCTGTAACCATTTACAAAAAAGAGTTAGGTCTTGCACATAGTACAGGGAAATGGTTTTTAAATGAAGAAATAAGAAGCCCAACCTTAAGAGGCGGGCAGTGGAAGTCATCAGAAATTAACAAAATAAAGAATCTCATAATTTACAAATTTATTGTTATTAGTTACTTAACATCTCACAAGCCAATCTAAAGTTTTCAAGGCTAGCCTACCACCTAACAATGTGTGAAATCTTTCTGAAAGCTATTTGTGGTCCATTGATGAACCGGCAACCTCAATTTGTTAGCTGACAGTGTGATACCAGCAACCATCTCAAGCACCCTCCAATGTTTAGGGCTGGAAATCCCCCAACAACGTAAACCCCATACATGTCTGAGTTGCCACCTACTAATGGCTTCAATGGCGATATGTCTTTATAACTTGATCGATTCTTCTGCGGCAGAGTGGACAGTTGGTCAAGTGTGAAGAACATGTCATACAACAGCACATGTGACCACATCTGCAAAGATTTTCAAGTCCTCATCAGTCACCCAACAAATCAATGAGATCATGGAGATCTACTAGAACAGAACCTTAAAAGAAAAACCAAACAAGAAGAAGAACCACGTCAACAAAATTAATTACTAAGTGATATTGAGAAAGGCACATCACTTCGCTTTATTTTTTATTTTTTTAAAAAAAAGCCCATTTCACCACAAAAAGTATGATGTTGCTCAGAAAATCACTACACAAAAATGTTAATTTGAAGAGTAAAAACCAACAAAAAAATATATAGAAAATTGATGCATATTCGTTGTTTCAAACTACAGACTACTGGACTCATTTCCCAAAGGATTTAGATGGTCTGTTCACCCCCAGCACATCAAGTAATTCAACAATCTATAAAGAGGATGCATCAGATCAACTTGCAAAATAAGTTGACCTGTCAGCCTTGAAATTCAGACAAAGAATGTCAGGAGAATATTTGGGACCACAGATAACACTGATAACCAGATATGAGGGTATGAAACTTATTATCTCAATCGCTCAAAAGGCTGATATACAACCAAATAAGAGAAGTTGAAATGGCAGATGTTAGGATTTTCACATTTTGGTAATTGAATAAAAGGCTTCAATTCACTGAGTAATAATTAATCCAAAGGTCGATCTATAATTTGCAACAGACCAAAGATTAAAGAGAAAATACGGTTGCATTGCCAAGCTGGGTCCCAGATTCATGTAATTAAGATGGCTTCGCCAGTCTCCTCTTTCAATCTTAGTGAAGGACCAAAGAACATAAGGGCTAGCTTATTAAATTGGAGAAGCGACCAAAGAACTGACCACAGAACAAGAGTGCTTCTCTATTAACTTGTGGAAACATAACACTCCTAGCTCATGTGACAAGAGTCATAATAAAGATAAGTAGTCAACACTTATATGACCCAAGCGAGGAATGGTTCAGTGAAGATATATATTGGAACTTCAAAATCCAGATGTAAGAACCATCTAAAACTCGCAAGAACCATTCTAGAAAACTTCCATTAACTAGTAGGAGCTCATGTGTTTGACAATGGGAACAGAATACAAAATAGAATGAAACAAAATATAATAAACATGGCATGCATCATATCTTGCCAGCAAAGAGTTGGATATCCTGGTACAGATAAATCCAGTAAAAGTTTCTTATTGAAAATGCAGAACTGTGAGATGATGGCCTTGAAAGTGACCAACAGCATGACGGCCTAGAAAAATTTGAAAAGCTTCCAAGGGCTGCTAGTTATCAAGATATCAACTCATAAAAACAAACCTTGAAGTTTATTGAAGCAAAAAATCATAATGAGATTGAACTCATTACAATTAATAGCCAAGATTTCCCAAAAAAAAAACACAAATGTGAAATTTCACATCAGATCAACTCTGATATAACAGGTAGGTCTAGATACTGCAACTAACAAGTGCATGTGTTAATTATTAATTATCTATTTTCATTTCTATAAGAATAACAACCCATCAAATACTTGTTCTGAATGGGAAAACTTTCCCTGCATATACATGTGGGCGCGCGTGTGTGTATCTATACATATATTCTCTATATAACATAATTGCCGCACAAGCGTATTTGATGCTTTCAAGATAATACATTCAATATATATTGCAATGCAACTAACAAATTAAAAAGATTGCACCTTTAATTATGGCACACTTACCTTGTTGATGACATTACCACACAAATCATAACTTTCTCCACGGAACCAACAAACACTATGAGGGCCCTTTACTCACTAGTATCTAAATTGCCAATTCTAAGGCCCCCACCTATAAGTAGTTTCATGGAACCACAAGCAACCTCAACTCAACTCATCTAAGCCTTTTCCCAACTACATAGGGTCGGCTACATGAATCTACTTCCTGCACTCTACTCTATTTAGGACCAAGTCAACATTCAAATTACAACCACAAGCAACCATATCACAATTTTTAATCTGAAAGTTCATCCAATACCCACAAAAAATAAAATAAAATAAAATAAAATTCTATTGAACTCTTTCCATCTTGATAAAAAAAGAGACTGAGCAATTGGTTTGTACTAATCTAAGAGTCTCAAAGAATGGACTAGTAAGAGGGGGAGCTCTGGCCAAACCCTTAAGGGAGATCCACACGTGTACATGCAGAGAGAGAGAGAGAGAGAGAGAGAGAGAGAGAGAGGATGCATTATAATATCTCTACTAATAGACATTAAATAAAGATATAGAGACTTTAGAAAATTACTTGATTACCTTGCTCCCAAGGTAACACACAAAGTCTTGATTAAGGGTGTAACTGAGTCAAGACAGCTCGCGAATAGCTCAAAATCGACTTGAAAATACTCGAAACCGACTCACTGCTTATTGAGTCAAGCTCGAGCTCGAGCTACTCGAGTATATTATCAGTCGAGTTCGAGTATTAAAATACTCGGCTTGAAAAGCTCGCAAGCTTAATCGAGCTTACTTAATTTTACTATTTTACCCTTATAATTATACATATTTACAGTATTGTTCTAACTATGTAAAACTCCTTTGAATTATTAATTGAGAACATATTTTATTTTAATTTAAAATTTATTTTTAAAATTTTTACATAAAAATTCAAGTCGAGTCGAGCTCGAATATATCAAGTATTTCATCAAACTCAAGTTTAAGCTCTGAATAAGAAACTCAATCGAGCTCAAGTCGAGTTTCGAGCTTCAAATTTTAGAATCGAGTCGAGCTCAAGCTTGGCACTGTGTCGGCTCGACTCGACTCAATTACATCCCTAGTCTTGATTAAAAAAAAAAAAAGAAGACAATATTTTCATAAATTATAAATGTGCATTCTTGTTGCTGACAACTTGATCAATCATTTACTGACATTTAAAATGCCCACTTCACTGAAAAGAGACTGCAAATCTTCGCAAGAAGATCCAAGGACTGGTTGAATCAGCTCCAGACCCACTCAAGGGACAAATGTATAAGACTTGGTATTTGAGACAGGTCAGCCAGCAATGGAACCAGTCAGACCATATCAATAGCATTGGACCATCTGATGAAAGTCACATTGCACTGGACTGCTGATCCAAGCATAACATCAGCCAACAAGTGACACAAGGAATGAAGGAACCAAGCCAAAACACACACATTGGATCTGTCTATTTCACAAGGCCTAGCATCCAATACCCTTGTGCTAGTATGCAATAAGAAATACTTACTCTCATACTGCAATAAGAAAACAAGAACAAAAGATGTATGCAGATATCAAGATGTGACGTAACCTGACTTCAAATGGAATTATAAAAAGCATCTCACCAACCAATCACCTCTTCCAATCAATCCCACCCACCCAAACCCCCTGCCCCCTTTTTCAAATAAAACTGTAAAAGAGAAATCTCTCCTCATCATGATGTCCAATAAGATCATAACAGCTACGAATATAAAATCCATTGGATGCAAAAATTAAATAAAAGTCAACCTCTAAATACTTCATTATGGAATAGCAATAGCAAATGAAAATGATTCATATGATGCTTACGAAACAAAAACGGCATTGTATTCTTGTTCAAGGCATATCACGCATATGTCGAAACGGTCCTTCTTCATGTTATCTGATGCTTTTTCAGGATCTTCATCTGCTTCTTCAGAGAAATTACGATCATCAGGGGAAAAGTTGCTGGAACAAGTGTATGATTGTATAAAAAATACAACAAACGACAATGTGAAGATCTACCTTCAGCTTCTCGTGCTTGTCGTTTCGCTGCTGCAGCAAGAACTCTTCACAAACAAAAAAGTATCACATAGTTTCATAAATTAATTTAGAAGGTGTATATTTATTTTATAAAGATCAACATAAGCAAGTGAGCACTAGATGCAAAATATGTACTTTATTTTCTGTGCTAACTGTAATTAAGGGCTAATTTGACTTTCAGAAAATTAAATTAAGGAAGAAAAATTCATGCAAAAAATGAAAGAAAATAACTTGAGGAATTTCTCTTCATTGGTTGAGTCAAAAATTTGCAAAGAAAGTCTGGGAGAAAGTCACTTGGATGATCCACTTTACTTCCATAGTCTCAAAATCACTAACTAAAATGCAGGAAATATTTAGGCTTTTCAAAGAAAATTTTAGCCATTTATTTTCTTCAGATTTTTCCTCCTTAATTTGTTTAGATAGTCAAAGAATGAAAATGAAGATCACCTCCTAGCTTTCTTCTTTTTCTCTTAACTTTATTAGCAACCAAACAGACCAAATGTGTTTTCAAATAATTTGTTAAGTTATTCAGTTCTCAAAGAACCCATTAGTGACTCAAGTTAAAATTTACCTTTTTTGCAATTCCCAGCGCCGCCTTCTCTCTAGAATATACTGAAGTGCATGCTTTGCAAGCAGATAAACACCAAAGACCGTAAATCCCATTGAAGCAAATTGGTACCACCTGTTGGATATACGTCCTTTTATTATATCCACTATAATTATTCCAATATACATATACATATTACTTGCAATAAAAAATCAAATCCTGTAACAAATATGCACAATATTAAATACCTAGCCCATTTCCCAAGATTTGCAATGAGTTCATCAATATTTTTTGGGGACACATAAAATGGTCCCTTATGAGGCCGCTGTATCCGAATTGTTCCAACATCATCCTTAATGGCCTGCTCAGAAAGCATGGGGACCAGAAAAGGAAAAAAAAAAAAAATAGTAAACATCTTAAAACCAAAAGAGCTCAGAATACATAATGAAAAGGTTTTAGATGGTTTCACTAATGAATAATATGTGAACTTACACACTTTGCCTTGAATGTTGAACAAACTTCAGAGAATATATAATAAAATTAACATATGAAACCAATGATCAATGTATTTCTGAATTAAAACACATTTTTTCTTAGGTATAACTGTCATAATTTCAGTATATTTTCACCACTGTCACTTATTTCTTAGATAACATCGATCTTTGAAGGAGAAGCTCATTTGTTCAAAATAAATATCACAGGAATTACCTCACCAATTACAGTCAAGGAAGTACCAGTTGGAAGGACCCTTTCAGTTCGCTTGACTCCAAGCATCTGCAAAAGATAAATGCTATTAAATAAGGAACACACTGCAATCCTTTCCATTTTCATAAATATGAATAAACAGACCTTGAGTATGAATAAACAGACCTTGAGACCTTGTAAGTAGTCTAGAGTTCCCCGCACTAGAGATCGCCCTGACTCTTCAAAAACTTCACTTGCAAGGGTTAACACCAGGCCTGTAGCACCTCGAGCCCCAACAACATATACACGTCCAGTCCCATCATCCTGGTATCAGTTAGATTAACAGAGTTGAAGAAAACACTAAAAAGAATAATTGCACAAGAACTGATTGCTTATTTAAATCCAAGATTTGACCTCAATTCAACATAACCATAAAAGCCAGTCCCAACTATCTGGGCCTGGCAAATCCAGTATATGAACAAATGACAATAGATTCCTTAACAAAAATGAAATTCTAAACCAGTTCTGCATTTCAAAGTTGATATTGCTAAGAATCACAAATATTTACAGCTGTTAAAATAATCACAATCATCCATTCATCAAAACAAACAATTAGCACCATAGGAACAATATCGTGTGTTTATAGAAACAATCAATATGCAAACATATGATATTTGAATCATCAAAAAATAATGGTGTGAACCATGTTGAAATGGATAATAGTTCACCACTTAGCATTCCTATAATCATGGTAATACAGGGATCTTCCAAGCAATTGCTCATATCTTTACATGATATGGCAAATAATCATAAAGAAAAAGATCAGAATGTTTGAAAAGCGGAGGAACTATAATAGCAGTAATGGAAGTTCAGAAACTCAAAAGGAAATCTCCACAGGACAGGGAAACATGACTAATGATGCCAATCCTATGACGAGGTATAACAGTCGTGGTTATTGCTAAAGAAAAAGATCAACTGATACAGAAAGTTTGATGTGGTTATTTTATCATATGAGGCAGCATGCATCAGTACACGCCATTGATCATGATATACAAATCTAACATATAAGAACAATAGGTTATCTGATGTGAATGCTTTTAGACCACATATCACAGACATCGCCACATATTAAGATAAATTATTATACAATCCCACAATGCACATCTCGGTGACCTCCAACATGAGCTCCTAGTATTTTGATTTTTTTGTCTTCATACATAAAATTTTACAAATCATGTTCAACTTTTGAGATTCTCAACTTGAATGGCCTAAGAAGTAATTTAAACACATGCATGCACTAAAACACGCTAGGGGTCCATGATGAGCTCACTCAATGTATAGAATTAAATACACAACTCATAATATTTATATCTAGTGATTATTCTACTATCAAAACCCAACTCCCACTTTTTCAAACCTAAGGGGGATGGATAGCCATGGTTTTTCCGCAATCAAGAAAAACTACAAATGGAAAAGCATAGAAATATAAGCGCAGGGCAGAGCAAAGAGACAAGATAACATCAATGGTCTCAATTGAATTGGACATTGAATAACGAAGGCATGGAGTTAAGAAGAGCAAGATCAGCTCAGGTGACATTTGACAATGCATGGCCATGTTTTAGGAATCAAGCGCACAAAAGTAATCACTAGAGGTAATGAAGGTGCAGTTCTAGTGGCAAGGTAAGTTTGCAGCTGAACTCAGACACTTTCCATAAGAGAAGCTCCAAAAGTACAATGAATTATTGGTTTTACCAGCAATGCCAACATACATCATTACATCAATGTTTACATGAAGCAGCCTTGCCATGACATCAATGTTTACATGAAGCAGCCTTGCCATGACATCTATTATTAATTTTTTTTATCTTGAATCCCATCGTACTTATTCCTTTTAAAAAATTAATCCCTATTTTTTATTGGATCCAGTTTATATTATTCTCTTTGATTGATTGTATCTCAAAGACACATTGCTTAAAAACTTCCCTTCTCCTTCTATTGAAAAGAGAAAAAATAGATTTCCAGTCACAGACTGAACAGAGAAAAATTGAAAGTTGTGCATTGATCCTAAAAATGGTGATCATATGTAGAAAGATATCTATGTATATTTTTTATAAATTGGATCATTTTATAAAAAATTTAAATTTACGTATAAATTGGATCTTTTTTCTTGTAAATATCTGCAAAATATCTTTCTGTGAATCTGATTTTTGATCATCACAAGTTAGAACTATTTTTTTCTTGTCTTTTGTGATTCGTTCTAGTTCTATTTGATTCCTGATTGTGATTGTCCTATCAGCAAGAACCTTTATTTTTTTTATAAGTGAATAATTTTCCCAATTCATGGATCGAATTCGAATGGTTGATTCGCAAATAAACTTATTTTTGATTTTAGAATCTCTTACATTTTCATTTGGTTCATATCCAAGACCTATAAAATAGTGGCATTGGCAATATAGAACTGTAAGATGATGAGGTTGGTTACTCAGGTTGGTGATAATGATAACTTGTAGCAGAAATACCTGCTAGCATTCCACAATAGTTGATAAAGTTAAGAACAGTACCATAACACCCACATGTAGATGAATCCAAGGATCTGCAGACAGACAATGTTGAACAAAGAGGAGCAAAGGCCAAGACATGAGGTTGATGCATATGTTAACCAATGGATAAGAAGGTAAGCTATGAAGAATGTATGTTCCAAATCTCAAATGAGTAGACAAGACAAACAAAAATAATTCTTTGAAAAAAAAAACATGTTTCAAGATAAATGAAATGGATGACAATATCCAAAGAAGATGGACCATAGGATAACGAAGTCTTGATTACACTAATAAAGTAGATAAATGTTAAAAGTAAAAGTAATTTGTGCATAACACAGTCAAAATACTAGAGAATAGTGGCCACAAGAAATTTTTTATAAGCCAGAAAGGACCCTCAAAAACATCAGAATGAAAAATAATGACCCACAACTAGTATCATAACGGGTCCAACCAGCAATCAAGAAAAGAAAAGAAAAAGACCAGAACGAGGAATAGTCAAACAATTAAGAGCAACTTGTAGGGTTGAACTCACAAATATGACCCATAAGCTAGCCAGGTCAAACAAGTCTCAGCACAAAGGGGCTGGCACAAGCCTAATAGCAAAACTAGAAAACCAATTGAAAAAATAAAGGTCATTTAATGGTGTTCATGGCAAATAAGCCACCATAAGCGAATCATCTTTGATACCAAGAGAGGATTATATTAACCACCAACGACTGGATCTTGAGGACAGAAAAACAAAGGAACAAACAAAGGAAAATTATTTAAACTAGTAGAGGTATATTTAAGTATGACCAGGATCAACAAAAAAATATATTATAAATTCAGCTAAATCTAAGAATAATAGAAAACAGCAGAAAACCACAAAAATGCTGTAACAGGTAAAACAAAAGAGTTGCGACATCTTTTTGAAGTGAATTGGACAGGCGGGAACTAGGAAATCAACCAAACATGCAGCATAAACCTAATAATGATGAAAAACGTACCCAAAACATAATGAAATTCAAAGTCCTGCTTTTCTCCTTCTGAACTTGAGGACTAGCAAATGCAAACCCTGCCTCCTTGTACTATAGTACAACAACACAACAACAAAGCCTTGATCCTAAATTAGTTAAAGTCAAGAACATGAATCTTTTTTTTTCATTCGGCTTGGTTTGAGTCATTTTTCATAAAATGCAACGATTTTAAATTTTTCTTTATCGCTTCCTTCCATATAAATTTTGATCCACCTGCACTTTTTTTCCCTTTCCATATATTATCAAATCACTCCTCTACACAAATGCATAACTAGATCTATGCTGCACATGCCCAAACCATCTTAGTCACCCACGTCCTTTCACTACAATAAAGATGGTATTTGAACCCAAGCCTGCTGAGAACTCCAAGAGGCTACTGACTTTGCCTCTGGACCTTCAAATTCTAATGTTAAGTTACTTTTGGAGTTTCAAGGAGGAGGGATTGAACATTAAGGTTGTAGATTACCAGTAATTTAAATTAGGCCCACCGGATAGCTATGTTTGGTGCATATTTTTTGGGGTAATCTATCTTGCAGCGGTAATCTGGATTATCTCATGAAAGGTAATCAAGCAATCCTGAATGGTAATGTGGATTGCCTACAAGATAGATTACCACCGGATAGATTGCCAGTAATGCTATACACAGGTAATGTTACAGTAATATTGATTAATGTGTTTGGTATGACAAACAGATTACCAATCATATAGCATCAAATCCCCAAAATACCCCTAAATCAAATCTATTAAAAATTTATATATACTATTAAGTTTATGCATACAAGTTGGATATTAGTTACAATCATATATTTTATTTAAACATATACTATTTAATAGTATAAAATTCATATATATATATATATATATATATATATATATATATATATATATATATAAAGAAGGTGGATCTCTTTTGAGCATATTAGCCCTATCATGAGTCCCTAGACAAGATGTCTTATATACTTAAACATCCAAATATTCTCTACAATGACTCACCACCAGCCTCTTCGATTGGTAAAAAAAAGAAACTGATAAGGAAAGGAAAAGACCAGCCACTTCCATTAGTAACAAAAAAGAAACTGATAAGGTAAGAAAAAGAACAACCACTTCCGTGGTAACAAAAAAGAAACTGATAAGGAAAGAAAAAGAATAGCCACTTCTGTTGGTAACAAAAAAAAAGAAACTAATAAGGAAAGGAAAAGAACCTTCGAAATCGAAACATTGTTAGATACAAACAATCGTTCAATGCATACAAAGATTGAATAAAAGGATTATGATTTCGCAAGGGTTACCTTCGAAATCGATCGAATTTGATCTGGACGTTGCCTCCACCTTTCCTCTTTCTCACGGCTTCTCTTCTTTCCTCTTTTTCCTTATCTTATCTCATTTAAAAAGGAAGCTGAGGGGACAGGGATAATTTTATAGAAAAAAAGATTTATCAGATTCAATATGTTCGGTAATCTGGATAGCCACCTCCCCCTCCCCCTGGGTTGCGTTTGGTAGCTAGTAATCTATCCAGATTACTGGCAATTTAAACTGGGCCCACCGGATAGCTATGTTTGGTGCATATTTATTGGGGCATAATTTGGATTACCTCATGAGAGGTGGCTATCCTGATAAATCTTTTTTTTGACAAAATTATTCATGTTCCCTCAGCTTCCCTTTTAAATGAGATAAGATAAGGAAAAAGAAGAAAGAAGAGAAGCCATGAGAAAGAGGAAAGGTGGAGATCAAATCCGATCGATTTCGAAGGTAACCCTTGCGAAATTATAATCCTTTTATTCAATCTTTGTATGCATCAAACGGTTGTTTGTATCTAACAATGTTTCGATTTCGAAGGTTCTTTTCCTTTCCTTGTCAGTTTCTTTTTTTTTGTTACCAACAGAAGTGATTGATCTTTTCCTTTCCTTATCAGTTCTTTTTTTGTTACCAATGAAAGTGGCTGTTTTTTTTTTCTTTCCTTATCAGTTTCTTTTTTGTTACAAACGGAAGTGGCTGTTTTTTTCCTTTCCTTATCAGTTTCTTTTTTTTTTTACCAACCGAAGAGGCTGGTGGTGAGTTATTGTAGAGAATATTTGGATGTTTAAGTATATAAGACATCTTGTCTAGGGACTCACGATAGGGCTAATATGCTCAAAAGAGATCCACCTTCTTATATATATGTATATATATGTATATATATATATATATGTATATGTATATATATATATATATATATATATATGTATATATGTATATATGTATATATATATGAATTTTATACTATTAATAGTATATGTTTAAATAAAAAATATGATTGTAACTAATATCCAACTTGTATACATAAACTTAATAGTATATATATAAATTTTTAATAGATTTGATTTAGGAATATTTTGGGGATTTGATGCTATATGACTGGTAATCTGTTTGTCATACCAAACACATTAATCAATATTATTGTAACATTACGTGTGTATACCAAATACAGTAATCAGCATTATGGCAATCTATTCATGGTAATCTATCTTGTAAGCAATCCACATTACCATTCAGGATTACCTGGCGATGCACCAAACGCCCCCTAAGGACCTAGCGAGTTCCAAACCCAGTGAGATAACTAATGATATTGCATTTCATTTGGAGAAAGCTTAAGATAGGATTGACATTATTCATTGAGTGCAAAAAAATATCCTCTTGACTGCAAATTCTATGGAAATTCTAACAATCAAAATCTGCTCAAGAAGATACAAAAGACACCTAGAGTAATATGAGATACTGAACCAGCCTTCCTTGAATATCCTAATATCCTTATTTATACAGCTGATTACATGCGATGGACATAAAGGCATATAATTCCTAACCTCGAATCCCAACAACCAAAATGTACATTAGATTTCATCTGTGGCAACATTCCCATCATACTGGAATAGAAGAATACTGAATAGAAGAATGCTGAAATTTATACCCTGACTGAACGTTTTCCCAAAAGCATTAAGCTTTACAAAAAAATTATAAATGATGTAAGAAATGGTCAGAATGATGAAATAATGATTAAAACATTATCAATATACCCTCCAATCCAAGTTAATGATTTTAATAATGTTTGTATCAAAACCTTTTTCGTTTTAAGCTTTCTCAACTTTTCGCATAGTTTTATTTAGCATATTCATATTTTAAGGGATCTGACAGAGTTTTACACTGACTGTCAGCTACCTAATGCAACCCTCCTCCTTTACCCGGGCTTGGGACCAGCCTTGGCGGAGTTTTTTTATGCTTTCTATATATCTTTAATTTCATAACAAGAACTTTACAATTTTCTTCTTATAAAAAAAAAGAGTGCAAATTTAATACCTTTATTGATTAAACTTGAACAAGATTTCCATTAGGAACTAGTTAATAAAAACTTGTAATTTTTATAACAATGGTAAATAATAAACCAAGCCAAATTATAATTGGTGGATAGTGATACATAGTTCGCCACAGGCCAGGTATATTGAAAATTTTAATCCAACTGAACAAATATATTTCTCTTCTATCTCAGATTTATTAAATTTATAAGGGTAATCATCTCTTCTTCTGAGCAGGGATTTTTCTTTTTATTTGCTAGTAAAGTTGTGTACTGTAAGGATGAAATTATAGTGACTGAGCAAAATAATAACAACAAAATGAGCACATAAATATTTCACTAAATCAGAAATTGATTTTCATTTTCCATATTACCAATAGCTTATCCTCTGAAGTTGTACATCACTAGGGAACTTATTTCTACATCTACATACAACATTACATGAATATATGGGCTAGAATGGTTTTCCAGGAAGCTTTGAATTTCTCACAAACAGAATGTATAGGGGATAACTAATTTCACTATATCTTACAAAACAGCCATGACAAATGCTTTTCCTATAAGCATTGTACCATGACTTTCCTGTAAAAGTGCTCATCTCATCAGTATATATATAGCAAATATTAGATTTTTTTGTTTGCTGTAGGTCAGAAATGATAAAAATTCTATAGTAGAAACTATTTCAATTTAGTGCAACCCTAAGCATTTTGTCCAATCAATGATTCATTACATCAACATCAAAGCCTTGAAAAGAACAATCATGGCCATTACTTACCAGGTACCAGGGAACCTCTTTACTCATGGAAAGCATCAAAGCAGAGTCTTGTATCCATGAACCAGCATCATTATGTTTCAAGAAGTGTTGTTCAGCCTGAATAAACGTTTCAACCAAAAAGTTCACATAAAATGGATAAAAGAAGTTGTCTGCTACCTATCTATAGAGCTTTCACAGACAGCAGAATGGTTTATGAGAAACAAATTGTACCATTTCCTCAACCATTACAGCCCTCAGACCACTTTGCTCACAGTTGATTGGTGTTTCTGAGCTAACTCGTCCAGAAACAGTAACAACAAAAGGAAGGACTTTGCAAGCATTCTCCAAAAGAACCACTAAAAGACAAAACAAAAGGAAATATGAAGCTATTCATACCTCTATCAATCAAATTTAGCAAACCTATCACATATATGCATAACCTTTAAATTGGCTGACAGAAAATCAGTATTCAACCAAAAAAGGTGCCATGAAAATCAGTATTCAACCAAAAAGGTACCATTCCACAGTAAAAAGCCTTTTCCCAAAGCAATAATAGATTTTGACAGAAATTTCTACAAAATTGTAAGACTTTAAATGTTCAAACACACCTAGAGCAAGATGTGAATGGGAAAACATGTTCCTTGTACATAAGTCCAAAAAAGAAAAAGTTGAACAGAGGATACTAGTCGTAATGATGAATAGTACGAAGCTCTCAGAATAAAACATGGTTTTCATATTTCACAACAACCAGTAGTCATACTCTCCAAAAAATTAAACAGAAAAACAGAACACTGACTTAGACTACAATCTAGGCATTAAAAGTTAGCAAGGCAACACAAGGAAATGTTAACCAGGCAGCAATATTTAGTCTTGCCAAAATCTAGAAATGATGAGCAATGAACAATCTGTAAGGACCACACTACTAAAGTTTCATGGACTTCAAATTTATTTGCTAAAGTGAATTTTGTGTATTTGTCAAAACACAAAAGTAGCTATGCTATATACAGCTTTGGAAGGTTGAATAATGCTTATGTTGCCCAGATCTCTACCTGTCTGAGGAACAGATGTTACACATGTGATCACAGCCATGTAGGCCTCAAATCTTGTTGGTCCTTTGCAATTGTTCCATGTAAGAAATATTAATATTGTTCAATGGAATTTTATGATCCCTCATATCACATCTCAGAGAGTATATTCAAACACATAACAGACATAGGTGCTAGACATAGATGACCATAGGTCAAAGTTCACATGGATTTTTATTCTTAGCTGCACCAACTAGAATCAGACATCCATCCCAAAGAATATGTATCAGATAGATAGCAGTGAATCCGATATGAGGCAAACATTAGATATTATCGCATTTTTATATGCAGCTTTCTAGAGATCAAGACTGAGCTGGGTTCGTCAAACAATGAATTTGATCCACCATTCTAAGTGATGCTGGAAGTGAGCTATTGTGTCTAGAGGTTAATTTTATACATACATAAGTACATAAATGCATGTATATAACTAATTAATTAATTAATTAATTAATGCATGTATATATAATCAGGATACGGTCACCTTCTCCATCCTTGAATTCACATAGTAATGTAGAGATAGAATTGGCTACATTCGAAGGTAGCTAAGTCTCTCTGCGCGTGCGTGCATGTACGTATGCATATACATACATACATACTTATGTATGTATATATGTATCGATCTCTAAATGGATATAGATAAATAGTTATATGTATGTATGTGTGTGCACGTGCGCACATGTGTAACTTTTCATAGTCCTTATTTCTTGCATCCTTAACTTTTGAGCTAATTTTGACGATCAGATGAAGAACATATATTCTACACACATTTACCAAGCATATATCTTTTATTTAAATTATATAATATTAAAACTTAATGAATGTAATTTCATTAACATTATTTTCCATGTGTCCTAATCCCTTTTTCTCTTCTTGCCATATCAAGTAACCAGCTACATGTCCAAACACAGTTCTCACATCCATGTCCATGCAAAAACTGATGCTGAGGGAGTTACCTAATATACGCATCTGTCATAATGCTGGTTGTCACAAAACCAATGATTTCATGCGTGTATATATAAATAATTTCAATTTATATCCAAACATATATAGCACATTGCCAAATCTTTTCATCATCTTCTTCTTCTTCTTCTTCTTCTTCTTCGACTTTAGAGAAGCATGCATCTTATAGCGACAGCCAACACAAAACCTGTACCAGGACACATGCAAAGTACTACATGAAGACATCCGCCCAACTTCATACATACCTCACAAACAATCCATTTCGACATCTCTCTCTAGTACTTGATACAAATCGAAATTATAGTCAGAGCATAACCACCAAAATCTACACCTTTTAATTAGACTGTCCGGTTATATACCAATGACTAAAACATGAAAAGAAAGGGATTTTCTTGGCGGAACCAAAAACAGCAACTTGGATCAATGGAGCACTCCAGATCCCAAGCAGCAACATCGACAAAACTAAGAACCATCAGAGAGATAACACCAACAACGTGCTGCAGGCCCACTTACCGAGATCCTTCAATTGGCCCACCCTGGTGACCGATCTCAGAACATCAGCATCCCTGCGCATAAAGTCCGTTAACAATCAACAACGAAAAGCATAAATTGCATAAAAGACGGGAACAAACTCGATGGATTCAATCAGCGAACTACCAAACCACACCTTCCGCTGCTCCTTCCCAGGAGATATAGCGCAGCTGCACTTATGCAGCAGCCCAATCCCCCCCATGGAATCATCCTCGATCGAACTCCCAAACCTCAAAGATATCCCAAAAATTTTGAAAAAAAAAAAAAAAAAAAAAACCTAGAACCGAATTCCCTTCAGGGTGGGGGAAGGTCTGAGGCTAGGAATCGAGGCTGGGGCGAGGGTAACGAAGGAGACGGAGAATTTACAAGAAGATGAAGAGAATCGAACATAAAGAGGCGAGAAATAATTTAAGTTTAACGAAGCGGGGAAGAGAGAGGGAGGGAGCGAATTGGATTCCAGACCCCAGGAGGAGGGCAGCGATCGAAAAGAAGGGGAAAGTTTTCAAGAGCCACATCACGAAACAAATAAATAAATAATAAAAGCAAAGGATAGTTAAATTTATAAATTAAATTAGCTTTAAAAATTAGATTCAATTTATATTTTATGTTCAATTCAGATCTTATATCTTTTTAATTCAATTCGATGTCGTCTATAAACATTAATTATATAATTTTTATTTATTTTATTTAAATTATTTTTATTAATTCATTAAATAAACTTTTATTTAAACTAATCCTCTCTTCATGGTTGCAATTAGTTATCTTCTCTTTTTTTTCACTTAATTATATTATATATATATTATTATTATTTATTTTGATTGATTCTTATATAAATTTTTAAGTATATCAATAGATTTTTAAATAACATAATTATAAACTTAAAAATAATGATTTACTTTGATGGAATTAAAAGTTTTTGAACAAAAATTTAAGATTAAGTTGGTTTTTTAATCTTATTTATTTTTTATAGATTTATATTTGATTATTGTTTACTAGATTTTAGACTCAAATATAAACATAATTTGATTTAATCCCATCCTAAAACTTAATACTTTGGATTGAACCCAAATCATATTTGACCCCGAATAAACCTAAATGACCCAATGAGTCAAAATTTCTTTCCATATACTGATCCGATCCGATCTAACTAGTAAATGAGTTATATCTAAGTCTAAAATCATAATCTCAATACAAAATTGATTCAGAACGATAACATGTGACTTAACCAGCTTGACCTATTTGCAACCCTAATGGTTGTTAATAATAAGTCATAAAAAATATATTAACAAATATAAAATATATTTAAATCTATGATATGTGATAAATGAGCAAATATTGGAGTAACCCAATGATATTGACAAATTAACAAATGCTATCTAAGATTAAAAGTCTTCTAATAATAGGCTAATGTCATTACACAATTATATAGTAAGGAGAAGAAAACTTGTATAACACAAAAAGGTAATTATACAAAAAGGTACATTTGTTACATATGATTGAAACTTAATAGAAAAAGTAAAGAATCAATGGATGCACTAATCTATGAAAGAACTAATATTGCTTGCTTATAAAAAGCTTCTACAATTGATTCTTTACTTTTTCTAAAAAATATAAATGCAAAAAGAGTAAGTAATTGATATGCTTCCAACCTAAAATCTCATGGTAAGAATGTGGCAACCACCATGTAGCCAAAAAGAGTTCCTTCATAAGTATGCAGCACATTTATTGTGATATCAGAATCAATAAATTAAGTAGAGTAAAATTAACTAAATTTAAATTTGATGATTATATCCAAAAAATAAATCTCCAAAATCTTGTTTGCATCATTCATATCAAGTATTCCTCATCAATAAAAAAGGAAAATATAATCAAATATCAATCCTAATATATGTCGAAGGTTCAACTTTCGTAACTAATCACTCTCCCTTCAATCCTCCATCAACATTTAACTCTTTTCTTTTTTTGGTTCTAAAAAGAGAGAGACTAGAGAATAAACTAGATAACTTAGTAAGCAAAGAACATCTTAATTAGATCATTTAAATAGTAAGCCAATATTTTTCTTAACAATCATATCATATTCATAACTCATTACATTCAAATATAGTAAATGTAAGAGGATGCATAATTCTTAAAAATTCTATTCAAATTCTAATAATTAGATTTATCATAATTGAACTCAATAGCCAGTCCAGCAATACTATTGATCATATGCTTAGATCGATTCAATATCAATGCATAACCTCCAACTAGCATAGCATCTATCCGACATACAAAACTTATTGACATTATCTTTGTCTTGTATAACACTTGTTAGCAAAGTATATGTCTAATATATAACCTTTGTGGATAAAGTATTTATCCAATATATAACTCTCATAAGAAAAGTGTCAGCCAAATATATGGTCCTTATTGACATGGTATGTAATATGGTTGACTAAGGTTCACAATCCAAAATATACCATAATTATTCATAGTTGATATAACATATTAATCCATAAACAAATGAGAACATTCAATATTAGGTAACATTCAATAGTAAAAACTAAAATATTAACCTAAAATTTTTGCTTTCCATTTAATTAGAAAAATATGACTTCATAAAATCCATAAATCACATGTTAATCACCTTAGATATCCTTTCAATTTTAATTCATTGATACAAACATTTCTTAAAAGTGCTAATACTGACATTTATTCATTAAATAACTTATAACTTCTTCATCTCACTTTGTTTTAGGTAAATTATTATGCATGGCAAAGCTAACATGATATTGAATATCATGAAAGTTAATTTAATTAAACATTTTATTTAACTTAATTAAACATTTTATTTAACTTTCTTTGATGAAACTTTATTTTTGAACTGATACGTATTATAGTAACTTACGCATATCATTCTAGATATTAATACTTTTAGATAATATCTAAAATAATTATTATTGATCATCTTAGTTATGCAGGGAGTTAACTTTCTTCATGTATGCTATGAAACAATTAGATTGCTGATGTTTAAATAGACAATAATCTGGATTTCTTTAATTCTTGGCAAGTATTATGTTGGATTTTTTCCTTTATATATTTTGTATATATAGCTTACTTAAAAGTTTTAGTTGTATGCAATATGAGACTTTGAAAAAAATGCTATACTTGCTATGATAGCCCACGCGGGTTATTTAGTTGTTTTACTTCAAATTTATAAATATGCATCTCGCTCACTTAGAGGCACAAGTGTTCAAACATATAAGAGAAAGAAATGAAGTACAACAATAATTAATGAGAGCCAAAGAGACAAATGAAAGCTCATGTGACATCCCACAATGAACTTTACTAATATATAATGTTATAATATAATATTAAAAAAATATTATAGTCTAATATATACATTATAATAATAAATAATAAAAATAATGATAAATTATTATGCTACTTGTAAAATATATTACGAATTAATTATTCTTTAAGTTAAGGAAAGGTTAACTAATTAGAGGTAATTTTGGTATTTTAGGTTAATGATCTAGGATTTCTATAGTATATCAAACATGATGATCTTAAATCACTGAGAATCTTTAATCATTGATATAAAGCTATCAAATATGATGATCTTAAATCATTAAAGATCATATCATCCTATAGGACCGAAAGTGGATTGAGATGGGTCAGGCAAGACCCTTGCCCAAACACAACCCAATTTTTTTCGGGTTTCGAACCATAACAAGGCCTAAAATTTTTTGGCTAACTTATTTTTGAGCTTGACTCAAAACCCATTGGAGCTGAATTAAAACCCATTGGGGCTGACCTGAATTAGTCCATTTGACCCAAAACATTGAGCTAATCCGATTTTGGCTCGATTTTGATCTAATTGTGGTAATTTGTTTTGCAATATTTGCTCATTTGCTTAGACATACAAATTCTTTGCTCGGACTAGATTAAAGCATATATAAAATAGTTATTTGTTTAGATAATCAATACATAGATTTAATTTTGCATAAACTAAAACTAAATAAATATTCAACCAATCCAAATAGAAGCCTTGTAATTGAACTTAATTCGGACTTCATAATTGGGCTGGACTTGGCTAGGTTTGGGTCGGGCCAAACCTCGGCATTAGCCCCACTCGAAATTAATATGGATCAATTTTAAGCCTAGGCCCAATCCGAAGTTTAGAAAACCTTGGCTCAAGTCCGGTCCAAAGCTAGTCGATTCAATGTAACTCGGGCCAGCTTGAACCACTTCCAATCCTATATATAGATCACCAATGATTTAAGATTACCAAAATGACTCTACTTGGGTTACCAAAATGCCCCTTGAATCTAATTGTTTGGATAGAAAGAAAAGAAAAGAAGGGAAAGAGTTATGTGACAATTATACCGGAATGAATAATGAGAATAGAAGAATAAATAATAGAAAATAAAATAATTTTTTGATCTTCAAAAAAATATAACTTAAATTATTCTTATTTCTTTCCCTCTCTCTATTTCACCTTCCTCAAAAGCAAAGTAACTTATGACCTTTTTCCTTCATTTCCTTTCCCTTTCCTTCATTCACCCTAATCCAAACAATTCCTTGAAGGGAAAAAGAAAGAAAGAGTAAAAGGAAGGAAAGTGATTGAAAGATAAGGAAGGAAAGGAAAGAGTAAAAACAAAAGAAAGGGATTATTCTTTTTTTTCTTGTTTAAAAAATGATGAAAGAAAAAGAAAGATAATATCAATTATCTTATTTTGATAGAAGAGGAAGAAGAAAAAATGAAAAGAGTTATATGACAATTATATCCAAAAATTAAATGAACAAAACGTGGAAATGGAAAACGAAAAGTAAAAAATGAAAGAATATTTTGATCTTTTGCAAAAATAACTTAAACATTTTTTTTCTCTCTAGGCTTTGTTTGGATCTTTAGAGGGGAAGGAAGGGAAGAGTAAAAGAAGGGAAGAGTAAAAAGAAAAAAAGGGATGGAAAGAAAAGAAAAGGAAAGGTTGTTCTTTCTCTCTTATTTGGAAATGATGGAAGGAAAAGAAAAGTAATATCAATAATCTTGTTTGAAAAAATAAAGGGATATTTTAGTCTTCCAAAAAAGTATGACTTAAACTTTTTTCCTCCTACAGTTTACCGTTGAGGGAAAAGAAGAGGAATCAGTTACTCACATTTCCTTCCCCTTTTTTTTACCCTTCTCCCAAACAAGACCTTTCTCCTCCTTTTCCTTCCCCTTCCCTCCATTCCCTCCCATCCAAACAGACCTAGGTTACCCTAATTATCCGCTACTTTTATTTTCTTCCTTCTCTTTCTTTTATCTTCCTTCCAAAAAAGTAATTTATAATTTATTTATTTTTTCCTTCGTATTCTTTCTCTCTGATCTTTGGAGAAGAAAAGGGATGGAAAGAAAAGGAAGGGAAAGGATGGAAGGGAAAGAAAGGTAATATCAATAATCTTATTTGGATAGAAGAAAAAAGAGAAGGAAAAAAGTTGTAACAATTATATCGTTTAGAATAAGAATGAAGCTGGAAAATGAAAGAATAAAGAATAAAAAATAAAAGATATTTTGGTCTTCCAAAAAAGGTATGACTTAAACTTTTTTCTCTCCCCGAGTTTACCTCCGATTGGGGGTTAACAAATTTACACTTGTTGAGGGCGAAAGAAGGGGAATCGGTTACTCTCATTCTCATCGCCCTCTTTTTTTCACCCTCCTCCCAAATAACGTAACTTATAACATTTCTCCTCCTTTTCCTTCCCTTTCCCTCCATTCCCTCTCATCCAAACAGGTATTCTCATGGATATGTGGCAAATAAAAATTTGATTTAACGTATTTACGTGTCAAGTTTATATACCTATGGTGAAGATTAATTTTTATTAAATAGTATATGATATCCTAATCCGTAAACAAACCGTGTGAGGGCCTCCATTAGCAAGAGGTTTACTCCACTCACGTACTGGGCACCACTACCTTCGCCGCATCCTCTTCTCCTGCCGATTGCCGCCACCAACGACGTCGCCGTATTCCCTTACCCTGAACTGGCTGAGTTCTCATCATCATCAACCCACCACCACATGCTTCGAGCACGCGCATGCCACTGCTGGCTGGCGTCGCGTCATCCCCACCACCACCAATGCCTTGCTTCCTATCATGACGATCCATGCTTCCCTGGCGTGTTGGGATCATCACGCACTATCCTTTCAAAGTTGGTCTTCTTGGATTCGAATGCTGCATGACAAGCCGATGCATTATTGAACACGATGTTGGGCTTGCCGACCGTGGCAGAAGATGTTAAGAAGTAATTTGCAATTAATGACTTGACTGAAAACCAAAGAGCCATACTTGTATTAATGACTTGACTGGAATCCAAAGAGCCATGTTGGTAATATCAGAAATTATATTCCCAACATATTGTATTCCCATGAAATTGTATTCCCGGAAGATACTTTGAAAACAAAAGACATTAAAATTATCTTCTTTCATGTCTATATAAGGAGGCATACGGCAGGGTTGTATGACAAGAAAAAGAGTCTATGAAATAAGAAAATATTTCTTGCTCCTATCCCACCAACTTTTCATCTTGTTCCAACAAATTTGGTATCAGAGCCTTAGAAGAAGCACTTGTCAAGATGGCAACTTCATCAACTACCATGTTTTCCTACACTTCTAACAAGTTCCTATCTTCAATGGTGAGCATTATGACTATTGGAGTAGTCAAATGCAAACCTTATTCATCTCCCAAGACCTTTGGGACATAGTCGAAGGTTCCTATGAAGAGCCACCTCAACCACAAGATGCTACAATAAAATGGACAACAGAGCAGCAAAAGGAGTACAAGGAGAATGTGAAGAAAGATGCAAGTGCTCTTCGATACATTCAACAAGGAATAAGCCAAACCATCTACCCCGGAATTTTTGGAGCAAAGAAAGCAAAGCAAGCTTGGGAAATACTCAAAGAAGGTTTCCAAGGTAATGAGAAAATCATCTCACTAAAGTTACAATCACTTTGGAGAGATTTTGACAACATGCAAATGAAAGAAGGACAAGGTATGCAAAGCTTTCTTACCAAAGTTATTGAAGTGGTTAATCAAATTAGAAGCCTTGGAGGTACCATTGAAGATAGAAAAGTTATTCAAAAGGTTCTTAGAAGTCTTCCTATAAAATATGATCATGTTGTCACTGCAATAGAAGAATCAAAAGATCTCTTTACTTATACTTTTAATGAACTAATGAGTTCTCTTCAAGTTCATGAGGAAAGAATGAATAGGTCTTCTACTCAAGCTCTTGAGCAAGCCTTCCAAACCAAGCTCTACACCTCAGAAAAAAAAGAACTTTAAACAGAAGTACAAAGGAGGACCATTCCAAAAGAAGGAAAAAGGCAACATTCAAGGAGCAAACCAACAACAATCAGGTGGTTTTAATCCTCGATGCCGAGTCTGCAAGAAGAACAACCATGACTCAAAAGATTGTCGATATAGATGCAATAAGTGCAAGATTCCTAATCATTCACAAAGGGACTGTTGGTACCAAAAAAAGGAATGGAAATGATGAAGCCAACTTCACTAAAAATGAAGCTGAAACTCAACAACTCCTCTCTTGCATGAATACCCAAGAATATTCTCAAAATGTATGGTACTTGGATAGTGGGTGTAGCAACCATATGACGGGGAATCAAAAAATCTTCGTCCAACTTGACAAAAATTATTCTTCTCAAGTCATGCTCGGAGACGGCAAACTCCAAACTGCTGAAGGCAAAGGAACTATTGAAGTTCTCACCAAAGGAGGTACCAAAAGGCTTATTAATGATGTTATTTATGTGCCAAATCTATCTTATAATCTCCTAAGCATTGGGCAACTTACTCAAAAAGGATATGCTGTCAACTTTAATAACAGTAGCTGCAAAATTTTTGATAAAAAGAATAACTATCTAATTGCTACTGTATCCATGAGCACAAACAAGGTTTTTCCTCTAACTATGTTATCTAAAGATGTCGTATTCAAAAGTGAAGCTATCAATATGTCAACTTTATGGCATCTTCGATATGGACACTTGAATGTGAAGGGGTTGCATCTACTCAAGCAAAAAAATATGGTGATTGGTCTTCCTCTCATTAAAGAAAGAAGCTAAGTATGTGAAGGCTGCATATATGGAAAAATGCACAAGCTACCATATCCAAAGTCTTTATGGAGAACCAAAGCACCTCTTGAACTTGTTCATACTGATATATGTGGACCCACAAGAACTCCATCACACAACAACCGAAGGTACTTCATTCTATTTGTTGATGATTATACAAGAATGATGTGGGTTTACTTCTTGCATGCCAAGTCCGAAGCTTTCTCTATTTTCCTACAATTCAAAGTACTAGTTGAGAAATAAAGTGGACTTCAAATCAAGGCTCTTCGAACTGATCGAGGAGGAGAGTTCATCTACAAACCATTCATGGAATACTGCCAGCAAAATGGTATCCAAAGACAACTCACAGTTCGTATAAGTCCTCAACAGAACGGAGTTGCTGAAAGAAGAAATCGAACCATTGTGGAAATGGCCCGAAGCATGCTGAAAGGAAAAGGCTTACCAAATAATTTTTGGGCTGAAGGTGTGCATACTATTGTTTACATTCTTAATATATCTCCTACAAAAGCAGTGCTTAACAAAACTCCATTTGAAGCATGGCACAAAAGAAAACCAACAATACATCATCTTAAAGTATTTGGTTGTATTGCTTATTCTCACATTCCATCACATTACCGGAGAAATTTGATGAAAAAGGAGAAAAACTAATCTTTATTGGTTATAGTGATGAATCTAAAGGATACAAGTTATTCAATCCAAAAATCAAGAAGCTTATCATCTCAAGAGATGTAATTTTTGATGAAGAAACTAACTGGAATTGGACACAAATCTCATCTCAAATGCCAAACTCATATGAGTTCATAGAGCCACAAGCTAAACAAGAAGAGCATCAATAAATTCCTTCTACATCACCAAGTTCAATTCATTCTAATCCTTCATCACCAACACAAACTTCATCATCTACATCACAAGCCTCCTCTTCTTCACCAAGTTCCATTCATTCTCCCACTTTCTTAGAAACCATGGATACAGATTCTCCACCAAAGAAAGTTCGATCCATGCAAGATATTTATAACTCTTGTCACTTTGCATTCTTTGGTTATGAACCTCAGGATTTTGAGGAAGCTGTGGTGAAGGAAGAATTGAAAAGGGCAATGGATGAGGAAATAGCAACAATTCAAAAGAACAAAACTTGGGAGCTTGTCAACTTGCCGGAAGGGAAGGATGTAATCGGGCTAAAATGGATCTACAAAATCAAGTATAAAGAAGACGAATCTGTTCAAAAGCATAAAGCTCGACTTGTCGCCAAGGGATACTTGCAGCAATCTGGCATCGACTTCACCGAAACATTTGCTCCAGTTGCAAGAATGGAGACAATCCGTATTATCCTTGCTCTTGCTGCCCAACTTGAGCTTCAAGTCTTCCAACTTGACGTCAAATCTGTGTTCCTCAATGGCGAACTTAAGGAGGAGGTATACGTCAAACAACCTCAAGGGTATGAAGTGGCAAGTATGGAACACAAAGTCTATAAACTTCACAAAGCTCTATATGGCTTGAAGCAAGCTCCATGAGCTTGGAACAGTAGGATTGACAAATACTTCTGTTCAAATGGATTCCAAAGAAGCCCAAGTGAACCATCTCATTATATAAAGATATTTGATGCCACTAACTTTCTTGTTGTTTGTATCTATGTTGATGATCTTGTCTACATTGGAACTAACATGCAAATTGTAGAAGAATTCAAGCAAAGCATGATGAAGGAATTCGAGATGTCAGATCTCGGATTAATGAAGTATTTTCTTGGCATCCAAGTAAAGCAAGCCAAAGGAGAAATTTTTATCTCTCAAGAGAAGTACATTAAAAACATGTTGCAAAAATTTCATATGGATAAAAGTAAACTAGTTTCAACTCCAATGGCATTGAATGAAAAGCTGAAACAAGATGATGGTGTTGAAAAAGCTGATGCAAAGCTCTACAGAAGACTAGTTGGTTCATTAATATATCTAACCAACACACGGCCTGACATTATTCATGTTGTGAATGTTGTTTCAAGATATATGCAAGAACCAAGCAAACTGCATTATGCTGCTGTAAAACGCATCCTGAGATATCTCCAAGGAAGTCAAAGGCAAGGCATAAAATATGTTAAAGAAGAAAATAATGAGCTTGTTGGTTATTCTGATAGTGACTGGGTTGGTTTAATTGATGACAGAAAAAGCATGTCTGGTTATATTTTTTGTCTTGGTTCAAAGATAATTTTATGGAGTTCAAAGAAACAAAAATAATTGTTTTATCTTCAGCAGAAGCAGAGTATATCGCTGCTACTGATGCTGCCTACGAAGCAGTTTGGTTAAGAAGAGTTTTATTGGATTTACAACAAACCCAAGTTCAATCGACTACCATTTATTGTGACAATATGTCAGCAATTGCATTATCCAAGAACCCAGTCTTCCATGCAAGGTCTAAGCATATTGAACTCCGACATCATTTCATTCGGGATTTGGTAAATAAAGAAGAAACATTTTAAAGTATGTTGGCACAAATGAACAAGTTGCATATTTTCTTACCAAAACTGTCACCATAGAAAAATTCAGAAAATTTAAGAATCAATTGCAAATTAAGGAGGAGTGTTAAGAAGTAATTTGCAATTAATGACTTGACTGGAAACCGAAGAGCCATACTTGTATTAATGACTTGACTGGAATCCAAAGAGCCATGTTGGTAATATCAGAAATTATATTCCCAACAGATTGTATTCCCAGGAAATTGTATTCCCGGAAGATACTTTGGAAAACCAAAGACATTAAAATTGTCTTCTTTCATGTCTATATAAGGAGGCATACGAGAGGGTTATATGACAAGAAAAAGAGTCTATGAAATAAGAAAATATTTCTTGCTCCTATCCCACCAACTTTTCATCTTGTTCCAACAGAGCATCGATGGCATCTCGGACGTGAGCCTCGTCGGCGACTTCGCAGTGGACATAGGAGGCGCCGAGGGATTCACCGAGGGCTAGGCCCTCATCGTCTTAAGACGTCGGCGATGATGGCTCGGGCGCCGGTGTAGCAGGTGAAGAGCTTGGCGGTGGCCCCTCCATTGGAACACCTGCCCAGAAATTGGTAGAAATTGAAGTAATAATAAATTTAAATTTTAAAATAAAAAAATAAAAATAAAAATAAATACTGAATGGAATTTTGACCTTAGCCAAGGCTTCATCTTTACATTTAATGAAATATGTGCGACAATACTGCAATAAGTTACTAATAAATATTATAAAATAATAAATCTATCATATGCTAGATATTTAAAGATTCAATATTGAAAATAGAAGAGTTTTATGAGATGAATTGTAAAATATATTTTGTTTGAAAAGACTATTTAAAATAAAGTTTTTTTAAAAACTTGTTTTTACGAATGGAGGATCAGAATTTTTGCAGAGGTCATCTTCAGTTCTACTTTTCTCTTTCAAGCATGCGCTAAAGAATCATTCCTAAGTGTTACGCTTTCTTCACTTGATAGAATCAAAAGTGATCAAAACAAATATGAATATTAGCTTATGAATCAAGCCATTAATCGTAAGAAGATTAAGTTAGGTTAACAAAAGATTTTTGATTCATCAACTAAAAGAAGCATGACACCACTATCGACTATGTTAACTTGAAGTTAGGGTGAATGGTTGAGTTTAGATTGCAAGTTCTTCATGAAATTTTGGACTAAAGGAATTTGGTTAGAACTAGATTCCTGATTAGAAGATTTTATTGCAAAAATTCACTTAACTTTGCTACCTCCCAAATAAAGACTTAGTTAATTTTTTTAAGTTTGATTGCACTAAGGTCAATCGAACCAATTTTATTAGGGTGTTGGTCGCTTAATTGATTTGCACAATGCAACTTTGAAGGATTCAACCTTATAGTTTGAGTTTTTAAAATATTAGCTTTCAAATAATTTTAAGATTTTAAATTTAAAATTTAAATGCAGAAATTTAAAATCAATAATTTAAATCTAGAAACCAATTGCAATAAATAGATAACCACTAAACGCAATTAGCTCAATTAATTTGAATTTGAATTTTAAATTTTAAATTTTCTAGATTTTAAATTAAAATTTAAAATTTTAAATGTAACTTTGCATGGATATTAAAGCAATGGTAAATAAATTCAAAATTATAACGTTTTGTTTTTCTGATAACAGCACAAAATATCAAAGGTTGGAAATTTAATTTTACGCCTAAAACTTTAATTTTAAGAATTTGAATGAATTTTAAAGCAATAGAAAATTTAAATTTTAAAGAGACCATAATTTTTTACACAGTTTTGAGAACACTAGAAATTTTTGATTTTCTAAATAGACTTTTTAATAATTTTATGTGATATTAAAGCTCCTTTTTTTAACAAGTTCTGCACGGATTTAGCGCAGTAAAACCTATTTTTTAATACTTCTGCATGAATTTCAAAACGGTTATTAAAGATCTGTCTTTTTAAAGAAAATAGAACCCTTTATTTTTCAGAGTAATTTTTTTGATTTCTATCAATTAATTTATGATAATAAGTAAAATTAAAATAAAACTTTCTAGCAATTTCTAGTGAATGAAAACAAGACCTTAGCTACCTGGAAAAATGCTAAAAAAACACGAGTGTTTCAGCGTGATGAGTGCGAGAGTTCATAAAAGACGCTCATGATTTATTTATTTATTTTTCGTTTTCTTGCATGTATTTGATTATTAGGCCTTTTAAGGCCATAAAAGACCAAGCTGTTAGGGATTACCGTATCGAATCAATAGGTATACTTAAAGTCTAGAGGCATAGGCAATCCAAAATTTGTTTTGAAAGTGCTTATATTTTAATTCCTTTCTCTGTCAAAAGCTTGAGCCTGGAGTTCTAAGTTTCTAAAAATCTTTCTGCTGAAAAAGGTCTTTTTTTCTTAATTATTTTTTTGTTAAATTTTATAATTATTATTAATATTTGTTTTTTTTTTTTTACTTTATTTTTTTGGACGTCTGTTATTGGATTGCACCTTCGTGCAATCATTTTCATGATAAATTGTTTGGCTTGAGCATTGTTTTATGAAAACAGATGGCCTATAATAATAAGATATGGAAATTAGTCTATAGGGTAATGTGTAACGTTCATTTTTCTGTTAAATTTTTAACCTATTATATTTAAATTTCTAACAATTTATGAGCTTTACCAACACTCTCTTTTTGCCGCTGTGCCTTTGAGCCTGCTTGTATTCACCGTGATCTCTTCCCCTTTATTAGGAATTTGAAAAAGTCTTTCTGCATCAATTTCAGTGCAGAAAGCATGTGCAAGCGCATCGCGCATTGTGTGCGCTTTTTCATCGGACTCCGATGCATAAAGACTTTGAATTTAAGTACGGAATCATTCCTTTTTGTAAATTGGCCTGATCCATTGAAGGACTGGGTATCAATTTCAAAATTATATGATTTTAAAATTTTAAATGAAAATTAATTGGCAGCATATGTATAAGCACTTAAATTTTTTCTTTTCCTCTATTTCCCAACTTCTTCGCAATTAAATCTTGGATACTTCATTTAGCTCTTTTCTTTTCTCCTATCCATTAACTTTTTCATACTGGATTAGTTTTTTTTTTTCCTCCTACCCATTAACTTTTTCATATTAGCTTTAATACTATTTATAACACTACAAACCCATCTACTGATCCAATTGATCTATCAGTAGGCTAAAACCATGTGGTCCTAAAATTTTAAGTGAAAATTAATTTGCAGCACATGAATTTGAGTAATAAGTACTCAAACCTTTTCTTTTGCATCAAAAGTAAAACTATTTTTCAAGTATTATACGGATCCCAATGACAGCAAAATAAATTGGTCTTAAGACAATAAGGTCTGAAATTATTGAAATGTGAATTACAATAATATTGCACATCCCAATGAGGAGGTGCATTTATAAACAGCCAAGTGGCACCTAACTTCTGAGTTGAATGCTTGCACAGCAAGTCATAACTTCTCCCAGTTGATTCTTGCGGTGTATGGACTGGCTTGCAGGCTTAGAATTCTAAGAATAAATACTTTCCTTCCCCAAGGAGAAAGGGAAGGAGAGAACCTCCCATAACAGCAAGGGATGTTATGCTTTCCTTTGCATTACTGTTATGCTTCTGTCATTGAATTAAGCTCTCTCTCTCTCTCTCTCTCTCTCTCTCTATATATATATATATATATATATATATATATATATATGCATTCTGGCTTGCCAAGTTGGTTCTCTAACTCTTCAACAGATTAAGGCTACCCTTGCCACCATCCATCATGGAGCCAAGGGCTCTTGCGTGCTTAATCTTTCTCAACCTCATAATGTATGTTATTGTTGCAGTGATCGCAGGTTGGGCCATTAACGATGGCATCGATGAGACTCCTCGTGCAGGTAATTTGATGAAAGCTCCATTAATGGTGCACTTACTTAAATCTCATTGAAAGAATGCAAGTCTTGGGCAATTTAACAGCCACACTGCTGACAGTGTTCCATGTTCTTGTTCTTTGTCAGTGTCAACCTTGCCAATGCCAGCTGGCCCAGCTCGACCGTTTCCAATGCCCTTTCCAATTGGAAACCTGGCAACTGGATTTTTTGTCATCTTTTCGCTCATTGCTGGAGTTGTGGGCATTGCCACTTCACTCACTGGCTTAACTGATGTACTCCAATGGAACGCAGCCAGTGCATTTTCAGCTGCAGCCTCTTCTCTCATTACTTGGGCCCTCACTCTTCTAGCCATGGGGTAAGTTACCATATGTCTTCTATATTTGAAACTTCTCATTTTATCAATAGTTTATGATCCATTTAATTGATGATATATTAGACAAATCATGTTAAGGTATCATTTTATCGTGTTAATCATATACTATCTATTTATTAACAGGCGATGCTATCATGTTATCTATGTAATAACCGTATCGTATTCGTATTTGAATTTTCGATAAGATTAACTATTAACTAATCGTATCGTGTTCGTATCGACCCATACACTGTTATACCTTAACTTCTTCGACACGAACACAACGTGAAAACATGAATTACCACTCTTAATTAGCATGGCAAAACATACAAAGTTTTCTATCATTACAAATGACCCAGCCATTCTCAAGCAGCTTATATTTTTGTTTAGGGGCTCACCTGATTAACAAGTGACCCAAGCCTGAGCCTATACAAAGCTTGAAATATTTTTTGAGCCATGCTTGAGAACTGCTTGACTCTCGTGTATGGGAAAACTCATTAAATAAACAAAGTTATATATATATAGACCTATAACACTCTGGAGTCTTCCCCTTTTTATGTTTTTTTTTTTTAATTGTATCATTAGAGTGAAAAACCTGCTGTTCATATTTGCTTTCCAATACCAATATTGATTTAATAGAAGGATTTTGGCAAATTAAAAGATTTGACTATCAAATTGATTTTTACTATTGAAATTAGCTGGTGTAATTATAGAATTTGCAGTAGGGATACTTTGAGATTGGAAGTTTGGCTAGAGTCATAATCAAGCTTCAAGCTGGAGCATCACAGCATGACATCTGCATCAAAGAATAATTGATTTAAATTTTCATAATTTAGGCCACCAAAGCTAGGATATCGACAAAAAGAACTCATCATCATGTCATTAAGCTTCCTTCTTTTTCCCAGGTTGGCCTGTAAAGAGATTAGCATAGGAAGCTTGAGGCCTCCAAGCTTGGTGAGTTCTTGTTGACTCAACTGAGAGAAGAACTGGGTTGATTACCTCCATGATTAACTTTGCCTCCAAACAAGAAGCTATAGTTTCTGATATCTAAGAGAGCATCCTCTTTTCATTACAATTTGTGCAGATAGCGATGGAGACACTGAGCATCATCTTGAGCGGCACTCAGCTGCTGTGTACTGCGGCCATTAATACAGCAGCCCCCGCAGCGCTGACACCATGACAGGACGATTCAAAGCCCATGAAAACCACTTCTACTACATCATCTATTTCTCCATATTCCTGTGTTTAATTTTCTTCCAGCTATCTTCGTCCATCAGTTTCATGTTCTACATTTTTCTATAATTCTTGGAGACAGATGAGACATCAAATAAATAAAAAATTATGAAATTTATTAAGATATGTCACCTGCAAGCACCATGGCATTTCCTGGACCACAAAATTAGAGTTCAATTAATAACATGAACATAAATTACAGACAAAATTATAACTCCAAGCGCTTATTTGGTTGGAGGGAACCTCTGTCCTTATTTTCTAACTTTTGATTAAAAAATGTTAGAAAAATGGAGGTGGAGCCCACATTTTTCCTTCATGGAAAAACTTTTTCCTATGATATTTTTATTTTATGGGAAAACTTGCAAAAACTTACTAGTACTAAAAGTTCAAAATTATTTTTTTCATTTATGTTATTTCATTCTCTATTGATATATATATATATATATATATATAATATATAATATCTTATATAATATAAAAAATAATATAAATAATTACTTATTATTAATTGATATTATAATAATATAATATATATCATAATATATTATATTAATTCTTATATAACCTTTATTCTAAGGGTATTATAGTTAAATTTGTATTTTTTATATAAAATTATCTCAACCAAATACAACTAAATACAAAAAAAAAAAAATGTGGAGCTATCTTTCCTACAAATTTCTTAGCAATCAAACATGATAAAATTTATTTTTTTGTAGCATGATAGATTTGGAGAAAACTTTTCTATCAAAACATTTCTTAGAAAAATACCAAACAAGGACTTTACCAAACAAGCACTAAAGTCCGCTGGTTCTCATAAATTCAATATATCGACTTTGTTTCTTGGATTACAAATTTAGGCTTGAAGAATCCAAAAAAACTCTCTCTCTCTCTCTCTCTCTCTCTCTCTCTCTTCTTTTAAAAAAAAATTTTGCTAGGCCTCGAGCACAATAAATAGGCTTATCCATATGATAACAAATTCACAGTACAGATAAACAGAGAACAACAACCATCCTCAAAATTTTATCACTTCCAAAAATTTTTGTCACAATTAAATGGACCAAGAATAGAACTGATAAACGGCAATCACCTTTATGCAAATGGCATACGCAGTTGCTTTTAGATTTATCTCCAAGCATCATAATCAGTGGGGGTACATGGATATCATAATCAATAAAAAGGAGAGTAAGAATTAAAGTGAGAATTAAACAGCACATCTGTCTATATAGACAAAAGCTCACAAGAGTTGACTCTAACCAGAAAATTGGGAAGCCACATGGTTGGTAGGCGGACAAAATCGAGAAGTTCCAAAAAGGAATGATTTTTTATGCTGTCCATAGACTTGCTGCACTCTCATTCTGCGATATCCTCAGGAATGTTTGAGATTGAGTCTCGCTTTGGCCTGTGCTTTTTACGCTTAAGCTTGGGCAGCGCCAGTATCCAGGATGGAACCTCACACCCCGAAGCCACCATCACATTGGCGATGTTCTGCAGGAATGGCTTATCCTCTTCAGTGTAGAATGTTATAGCTTCCTCAGATCTTTTTGCTCTTCCAGATCGACCTAACACAGATTGACATTTAGGTAGTGTTTGATAGAAAAAATATTATAGTGTACGGGATAGAATTTATCCTCTGGCTATCCCTAGGGATATCCTTTGGCTATCCCATTGATCATATCAAATGCAAAAGGTAAATCCATAGGAAAACTTTTTTTTTTTACTCTTATTTGCAGGGATAACCAGCTATTCCTACATTTTCTAGGGAATAAATTGAGGATATAACCCATGGTTAAATGGTTAACCATGAATTATCCCTCTGGTTAACTTTATTCCCAACTATCCTTTATAGTTATGGCTTTTGGGAATAAGGGGGATATCCCCTGAATACCTCCTCTTATTCTCTATTTCAAACACTACCTTATAGATTTAGTAGCTAGACAAAGAAAAAATATGGAACATAGGGCAGTAATAACCATGTGTAGTTTTAACTTTTTTTTCCCATAAACATCATTATACTGTCGTATTACTTTTATCAACTACCTCCATTGTAATAGCAAATATCGTCCAAAAGAAACAGAGGTCATTTGGAAGAGCTTTTGGATTCTGCATGCACAAAACATGCAGGGCCCATGTGGATGCTTCCATCGGGTCTATGGGATGTGTCCCACAGGAGTTGAGGTGAAAGGAAGAGGTGGGAGGCTCTAAATTAATTTGCTGGGATTTCACAACCCAGATCACACAACCTCTTATTCCCTCAAAATCTACACTTCCTCCAACTCACCTGGGAGATTTCCCAATGTTCAGATGTCGGCTGCTGAACAGGCCTGCAACTGTTCAAACAGGCAGGTTGGCAAACCAGCAGTTGAGCACAGTATACATGCATAACCAAAACCAGAATACCATGGCATTATGTTATTTCGGACAGCATTATTACTCTGAACTTTATTATAAGATCATAAATTCTCTTAATGGTGAAACTAATATAAACATCAGTTGCTGGTGTTGCTAAGACTGGCCAAGGATCAAGATCCAGGGTAGTTACCAATTCGATGAATGTAGGCTGCAGCTGATTCAGGAAAATCATAGATAATAATGCAGTTGACGCCCTTAAAATCCATACCCCGAGCAATGACATCAGTTGCTATTCAAACCCATGTTTTGCCTGCTCTGAGGTTATCAACTGCATCTTCTTGCTAGACAAATAAAAATGAACAAGAAGCAATGAAAATCATTCAACGAAAGTGATAAATAGAAAATCCATACCCAAGCTAGAATATGGAGAACATGTGCACTTAGTTTTAGTGTCATTTAGTGCATAAGAAAGGAAAGCGGTTGGTGGTAGATTGCACTTCATGGAGAGTCAGTTCTATGAGCTTACCTTCTGTTGAGTTAGATCTGCATGAATAACATCAGCTTTTATGTCATCAAATGCCAATTCCTTGTACAACTCCTTTGCTCTCTCCTTGCTTTGTACAAAAACTAGTACTGGAGGGTTCAGACACTACAAGTTAACAGAATACAAGTAGAATGAACCTGCTGCAAGTACAAGAAAACAAAAACCTGAAACAAAGGGACTCAGTTACATAAACTAACACCTCTAATATGGTAGTTCAGTGCACATTTTCCATCAAATAATGTGCATTTAAAACTTGAACAACTCAGACAATTAACATAAACACTTGAACAGCATATTATAGTAAAAGAAAGTAGCAACTTTTACTGCCCAGATGACTCAATGTCATAATGTATCAAAGTATTATATCAAAACCAAATAATAATAAAAAAATCTCTCTCTTCTGCTACAGAAAATGGAGGATAAAAAAAGGAAGCATAATCCTGGCATAGTTGGAGGATGATAGCATAACTAGCAGAAAAAACACCAATTTTGTGTAGCCTTATTCAGAGAATGCAGCCTGACAAGCATAAACCAGTAAGCTACAAGTTCTTCGTCTGCCAGGAGCAAGAGAGGTGGACAACGTGTGAAGATAAGTAACATACCTCTGCAAAGCTTTGCCGCAGAGCAAGCAGCTTTCCTTTTTCACTTCCAGCAAAAACCAGCTTTTGCTTTATCAACTCTGACGCAGAATTCCTTTCAAAATTTCCTCATAATAAGAAAGAATGATTTGGAAAATTAAATATGGAAATGATGGTTTTTATTTAAATTGTCTTACTCACTTTCTGCCCACAATAACTCGAACTGCATCATGCATGATGGAGCGTGCAAGTTCTTCAACAGTATCAGGCAATGTGGCACTAAACAAAGAACGTATAATCGAAGGATTCGAGCATGCTTTAACCACAGAATCAATTTGCTCAACAAATCCAAGCTCAAATAACTTGTCAGATTCATCCAAGACAAGGTACTCCACCCTGCATAAAGCAAATATGAGCAATTACACAAGTATCATGATAAAACTGGAGCACTTCTATTTGTCGTTCTTTGCTGAATTAGCAGATAGCTGAACTATCTTGGTAAAAGTTGTTTCATTGTAATATTTTTTTGTTATTAATTCTTGGACATGAGCATATTGACAATTGCAGGGGCATGATTTTTTTTCAATAATTGACACAGCTTTTTTTTTTTTCATGTGAACATATTTAACTTTTGCATACTTGCTTAGTTAACTATCAGTAGCTTTACCAGTTTCCTTGTAATTGCTTCACCAGTTTCCTTGTAATTTCTTCTATGTATTTCTTGAATCTCTTATATGTCTTGGAATTACGTGCAAATGCATGAGTAAAAGGGAAAATATAATCAAAAGTCATGATTAATTAAGACTTAATAATGAAAATTCAGCAAAATAAATGTCAGTATAATACTTGAACATCCATGTCACATGTGTGGTCTCAAAAATGAAGACAATTATCATCTGACTACTGCATAGTATAGAGCTACTCATAATTGAGTGCTTTATCAATATATGGTGCCTAAGTAATTAAAGAAAAAAGGGAATAGAAATAAGAGAGGAATATATGCAAGGGCTAGGCACCAAGGGCTCCAAGTTTGCATCAGATTTTCAAAGTTTCTTTGGACTGATCTTATTCCATCTTATGAAGATACCAGCATATGACATGGTTGATCAGTTTCATTGATGGTTGGCAATTACAGCCCAACACCATCAAGTCTTTATGTAACTATAAATGTTTGAAACTAATAGGATAAAACAGGCAATTATTAATTGAGGAAAAAATATTGGTCAAACCATATAACTTCATTTGAATAATTTTTGTTAGCCATTGTTATAATTATATCAAACAGTAAGAAGTAACATTATTTAATATTCTGTATAGTATAACTTCAAGGAAGTTGCGTGCATCTTTTGCACGTGTCCATTGCTCATTCAAGGACAATTTTATATGTTTACAAAAAAGGAAAAAGCATAATCTTTATACACACTGAGGATCTCCAGTTAAGGTTAGAAATCAGAGACCAAATAGATTTCAAATATGTGTGGACTCTACATGCTAAAAGAAATCATGGACTCTCCATAATTCAGAAAAGGAGGTATCCCCTTCCAATATTCAAAAATCCGTGGTTCAATCGTTTGGTGCACATGTAACAACTTTAGCTTGCAAGGACCTTAAATCCAACTCACAACATTACTATGACAGTTTCCTTCCCAACAGACAGCAGTTGATGGGTGTTCTGGATATTTTGGAGGAATCATAGAAAGAAATGAACTTCGGACTTTCAACAGTTGAAAACTGGAGCTGAATTTAGGAATTAAGGCATTAAGATTTGTGCATACTCAAAGAGTAATGATTTGTATGGACTAAAGCAAACCCAATGGTCCAGAATTTCTCTTGACAGAAACACTATTTAATCCTTGCACAGAGACATATATTTGTCATTTAGGGATTTTAGCTCTAGGTACCCACTGCCTGGGACTGCCTAACTATTTCAACAGGCCTGCAAACATTTGTACATAATATGGATATTTCCCAATATCTGGTTTTTCAAAATACCACGTCAACTCTTCCGGATGCTAGGACATTGACACCTGTGTGACATGTCCAGAAAACATTGAGTTGGATAATATTTGTGCATGATTTTAATTATTAAGGATCATGTACATTTAGATGAGATTGGCAATCTCACTGTACTCACAAGTTACAGTTTCCATCGGATTTAAGAAACAATTTTGCAAAGCCTGTGCACCAGAGAACCAGAGAGAGAGAGAGAGAGATCAGTCAAAAGAGAATGCCCTGACGCTGACAAGGAAATCTGTCACTAATAAAACTTCTTCACCTTCTTCATCAAGCTTTTCTCAATTCTATTACTTGCCTTGAAGTTTGGATATAAGTTATTCTACTAGAGTATCTAATCCAATAATTTTATAAAACAAGCACTTATTAGCCTCGCTATCTTATGCTTATTAACTAGTCTTCCTCTTGCATACATTGTGGTTGACTTACCACAGTTTATCAAGAATTTCACACTAAAAGATGTACATGCTCCACATCAAATCCACCATGTAATCTAGGCTCTCTCCTCTGCTAGTTATCATCCCATCCTATGGCCCTTGATCTTATGCTTTTCAGTTTTGCAATGCATTAGCATTTCGCTGCACCACATATATTCTAAACATTGACATGTCCCTAGTGTAGTGAAGCTTACTAGCAATAGTCAGCATGATAAAAAGCCATGACAAAAGAAACAATATTCACATGCACCCAAGCTTCAACCCTTAAGAATATCAAAAAATATTAGAATGGTCTAGGAACTGCAAACATACTTGAGGCATAACTCATAACAGAAGATGATCACGTGTATTATGTCTTAAATGGAATAGAATAGTTACAAAAGTTTTAAAGCATACCTACTTAGGTCAAGCTTTCTTTTGTGCATGGCAAAATCCAAGCGAAGTGGAGTGGATATGAGAATGTCACAGGGCATTTTGTCGAACTTACCACATCTCGAGAGCTCCTTAGTCATCAATTAATGTAGAATTTCCTTCTTTTTGCCAGCTTCTTGCACTCTCTCGTAGTCTGAGCAGCTAATTCTCTCGTGGGACAAAGTACTGCAGCTTTTATGCCATCTTTGGATCCTGGCTAATAGAAAACAGATTGTATCATCTATTTGAACACAATATTTTAAAAAGATGATTGTTCATACCCATTGTAACATTATGTTACCTTAATTTTCATAAGAATTGGACATAAAAAGCCAATGTTTTGCCAGAACCTGTAGGGGCGCATGCAAAGCACTCCCGCCCCTGAAACAAGTTATGACAATTAAACATCATCCAAATGATTGAGCAGGAGATAAAAATGTTGAAAATAAAGGATCGTAAAACTACTTTAAGTAATAGTTGGACACTGCTAAAAGAGAAAATTATAGAGCCAATACTAGAATCTTTGGATTAAAAAATAGCAGAAAGAAAAAGTGCCAACGGGATCGCTTAAATAGAAGAGCATACAGAGAGGAGTACTGGAATAGCCTGCCTTTGAATAGGTGTAGGCTCTTTAAATCCACGTTCTTGCAAGTTGCGCAATAAATATGATTTACAGCCATACCTGTTCAAAAGATCAAAATATTTTCAGCATAATCCAAAATAAGTGTTCCATACATAAAGTAAAATATTGCATCAAGTGAAAATACTGCACATAGAAGCTAAAATACTGGATGAGGACCAAGGTTTCAAATCTCGATGGGATATCTCATGAGATGCCAAGATGAGTTGCTGTTTCAAGTGTCAGAACACGACTGTTCTGTCATCTTCTTAGTGTTCGATCAGCACATCTTTGGACATCTCCCATCCTAAGTGCTGAGATGAACCGGGACACAATAGTATCCTGCTTCTTAAAAAAATCAGGAAAGGCCCATCCCATGAGGTTTAAAACCTTGTGTTTGTTGCCTTAATCATGGACAGCATTAACAAGCAACACAAAGAATGAAACAAAGATGCGGACATGATGATCCAATCAAACTTGGATGAATATGTGGAAAGGGTTCTGATATGCTTGAAGTCAATGCCTTAATTTGAAACATGTAGAAAATAGAAACATAGTTGACGAAGCTGATTGTGTTCAGCGCAAGTTGTCTTTAACTTTGTTTTGGCTGAAACCAAGTAGCAAAAGATGCATTACACTTCCAGTTATCCAGACCGTATTATTCAATTAGTGAAATAGATCGAGTAAACAAATATACCTTGAACTTAGTTCTTTGAAGCTCTCAAGTGGAGAAGGAACGCTGTGGCCAGAATATGTATCCCATATTTCTTCCTCAAAATCGAAGCTTTCTGCAATCAAGCAAGCATTTCTGTGAAAAAAAAAGTGTTTTTTTAGAATCAAATAGCTCTACTTCTGGGTTAAAAATTGCATAACTAAAAGTAAATTCAACCTCAAGTTGCTTTTCCATTTCCTTCTTCTGCTGAGATAGATCAGCTTCCATCGCATTGGTCTCTCCATCAGAAGGTACGGTTTTCAACTCCTAAAAACACTGAAACTCTCTACGATTTCTGAAGCACCAAATTGAAATAATACCAAAGAAAAATTAACTAAAGAAATTTTAAAACATTTTAAAGCTCACTACAAGGTGCAGAAAGATCACGAGAACTCTGAACCTTCCGTTTCCCCTTCCCTTTGCCGCTTGTCGTCACCTCCGTCGATTCCTTCGCTTCGGCTTCCACTTCCTGAGGTTTCTCCGGCTCCTCCTTTGGCTAACAAAAGTAAAACAAAAATCACTACGGAGTGAGCATTCGATTCCAAATAAAAATTAGAATTTTATCGGAACGCAACGAGAGTTTGTTTGATCGGGAGGAGAAAGGAGGAGAAGGAGATAAGATTTCCTCATTGCCTTAAATCAGGCGATGTCACTGGCGAATCTTTTTCGGTCGAAATGGAGGCCGAAGAATAGCAGCGACGACGCCTTCTCCATTGACGCTGGCGACGAACTCCCTGGTAATCCCCTCCGTGGAAAAGACTTTGTCCACAGCATCCGGTGCAGCAAGTCTTACTAGCTGTACCATCCTTTCTTGTTAGTTGACATGCTTACTATATCCCTTAAAAAAATATTAAGATACCTTATGACATTAAAAATTTTTTTACGATATCTTAATTTTATAAAAAATTAAGATATCTATTCAAAAAGAAAAAAATTTTATGTTACCCTAATTGTAAACTTACAACATCATAATTATAAAATTATAACACCTCTTGTTGCTGCTGAAATCTATCCTCCGACTCGGGCACGATCGAGCTATGAAACGGGCTCCCTCCTAAGCGGACCTGCAAAACAGTCTTCACGCGAGAGGCGTTCGGGGTAGCCCTCCGCGGAAAACCCTCTGATACTCTAAGTCAGCGGGGATCGATAATCAACAAATAAGAGAAGAAGGCTCTCACTGAAAAGTCTCTCCAAGGATGGCCTTTTGAGAGCTCTGAGCAGAGCGCTAATGACGAAAAATGGGGGAAGTCAAGGCAAAAAAAAAGTGTGCCAGTGAACAAGTGCGCATACCTGAGGAGTCGGTAGACGACTCTATTTATAGAGGATCACCTAATTCCCTAGGGGCATCGTGGGTTCAAAAGTCATTAGGATTTGAATCCAGTTTGTTATGAGGTCAGTAAGATTCGCATCTTATAGGTTATATGATCGACGGCTAGGAGAGCTGGTTAATGTCTCGAGATTTGGCGGGTATATAGGCTCCAGGGCTCTAGGCCACTCTCACGGGTCCTAGGCCACTCTCAGATATGATTTCTGTTTGGAATCTTACGGATTTGAACTCTCCCGCACCGAATTCCGCAGATGTCCTTGAGTGCCCGGGTCTAGCCGGGGCATAATGTTGACTCGGTTGATGAGGTACAGTCGGATAGCTCGACTGGGGATGAGAGAGACGATATAGCTCGGCTGAGGCCGAGAGATAGTATAGCTCGACTGAGGCCGAGAGATGTGATACACGCCTTAGGAATCCTTGGCTCGGTGAGGGGCTAAGGTGCCCCAATCCACCGAGGCTGACTTGTCTCTAGCGGGTATTGTTCAGCACGTGGGAGTCAGGGTTGATCCTAGCCCCCTTGCACGATTATTTATGCAATGGCAATTTTATCCCTCAACACATGCCCCCACTCCTTAGTTCGAAGCATAGGTTCGGACGCAGGGAGTATAACTCCGGGTGACATGATTTGAGTGGGTTTGGATTTGACAGCCTATGTAATTGTGCTCTAATTAACGCCGCATGGCCGTCTTGCTTTTACGGAATGGAACCGTCGCTTTCCAGGGGCAACGGTTGGGGGAGCGCCACGCAGCAAATCCTGATTTTCGCAGTGCCTGCAGCGGCGGTTCCGGGCGTTTCGATTGAGATGCCTTATTTCTTTTTGATGTGGTTTCCTTCGGGGGAAGCAAAGTCGAAGCAACGCTATTCCCATTCACCGCACCCTTTCATCTCCTCCTAGAGAAATTTGTCCCTCTATTTTCTTTGCAATCTTGCTCGGTGTTTCTTCCAGTCAGCAGAATGATGAGACCCAACGACATGGTTTCAGAAATCACCGCTGAGGAATTGGGAAGACTCCGCCGGATATCATTCTGCGACTGCCGGGGCCCAAGCGCAGGGTTTCGCAGGAGCTGGAGCGTGGGGTCTTTCTTTATGAAGACAACCTGAAGGCAGGCCTCCGGTTTCCTCTCCATCCCCTGGTGAAGGAGATCATGAAGTTTTATAACATCTGTCCGATAATGGTGGCTCCTAATAGCTGGCGGAGTATCATCGGGTTCATCTCGATGTGTAGCCGAGTTCAGGTAATATCAACTCTGTCCCTGTTCCGCGCTTGTTACCATCTGATGCCCGGGAGGAAGTCGGAGTGGTCCTATATCGGACCTCGGAAGTCATTCGGGATGATCGTAGATAAGCCGTCGTCCATAAAGGGATGGAAGGTCCGATTTTTTATCGCTGAAGGGAACATCGATTTCGACTTCCCACGGGGATGGGAAAGACCTGTTAGGGATATGAAGGCACATCCGGTCTTATCGGAACGAGAGAAGGAGGACTTAGGGGTCCTCACCAGTGGTCGAACGTTCTCGGTAATTGTTTTACTGTCGGAGGAGGCCCTTTGAGATGCCGGGCTTAGCCCCATCGATAGGCAGGGTAAGTCCCTTTCCTTTCTGTTTTTCCTTTCTTTGGGTAGATATCAAGGTTGTCAATTTCGTTTCGGATTATGTTTCGGTTTAGCTTATGAAACGAAATATTTCGGTATCGGACCGTTTCGGTGCTTCGTTTCAGAATATATATATTATAATAAATTTATTCATAATTTATATTTTATAATAATAATAACAACATAAAAATAAAGAGTTTAAGTTTTTAAGAGTTTGAAATATATATATATATATATATATATATAATGAAAAATTTATTCATAATTCATATTCTTCATAAATAATAATAACAATATAAAAATAAAGAGTTTGACTTTTTAAGAGATGCAACCGTGGGGATAGGGTAACTAGAATTTTTTTGTTATATATATATATTAAAATGGGGATAGGGTAACTAGGATTTTTTGATTTATATATATTTTTTAAAATGGTTCTGAAAGGTTAATAATTCATAAATTGGTCTCTAAAATATTTTACCGAAACAGCCGAAACATACCGAAATGGCTGAAATACACCGAAACGCACCGAAACGGCCAAAAAATCTTCCGAAACGAAACGTAGTACTTATCTTTTCGGATAAGCTACCGAAACGAAACGTCTCGGTCAAATGGCCGAAACGAAACGAAATTGACAACTTTGGTAGATATACCCAAGTTTGACCGGTTGCTCCCCATGTCTGCAGCCAAGAAATCTGAGATGGCGGGCCGCATACAGAGGGAGTTGGGCAAGCGCCTAAGAGAGACCAGCAGTGCAGAGAGGCACAAACCCAAGAAGAAAGTCCGTTTCTCCGAAGAGCGCTCGCCAGGGTTGGGCGAGTTAAGCCAGCCTGTGCTCCTCACCGCTGAGAAAGGGGACGTGGGAGCACCGGTGATGGAAGAAGGGTTCTCTGCTGGGGGGAGAGGCAATAGCCACGATGGGGAAGTACAGAGTGGAGGACTCAGAGAGGGTCGCCAAGATCCCCTGTCCTCTGGTGGTGGAGATAGCGGATAGCCCGGAGGAGGCTCCGTTGGAAGTTCAGGGTGAGCCTGTTGTTGAAGGGCCTCCCTCGGATGGGTTAGAGGGTGATGACGTTGGGCCAAAGGCAATGGATGTTCGGGAGGAGTTTCCTACCGGAGGGGTTCCTCTTGAGGAGACTAGAAGTGCTAGTGAACAAGTTGAGACTTCGGTGGAGTCCGCGTGGGAGGAGCAGGCGCCAGCAATTGAAGAGGGGCCTTTGGGTGAAGGAGGACAAGATGATTACCCTCCAGCAGAAGTTTCCCCTGTCGAAGCCTCGGGAAGATTGAGGCCGGGGCTGGCCGAGGTATCTGATGAAATGCAAGCCAGGCTTTTGCTGGAGGAGGCCAAGAGATTAAAGGCTCCTCAGTCTGAGATCGTTCGGGCTGGTTCCTCGAACGGCTGCCTGGTGATCCGGGCTCGGCTATTGAGGAGGCATTTTCCGCCTTGATGAAGTCGGCATTAAATCCAAGCACTGGTCCCTCGATGGACGAGTTCATGGACCTGGACCTTATCGACGCCGCGTTTGGTCTGCGGAATGTAGTGAAGGGTGTTCACCTTCTCCCCGATATCGATAACTCCATCCTAATGGGGTTAGCTAAGTCCTACACCTCCCGGGTGAGTTGCTATTCTGGAGTATCAGGTGTTTTCTGGCGAACTTGATCGCGCTTCCTTACTTGTTTTTTTTGTTCCGCAGAGTACTCTGATCAATAGGGCTCTGTGCTAGCGCTTGAGCCAGGCGACAGGGGCCAGTGTTCAGGCCAAGAGAGTCAGCTCCCAGCTTTGACTGCGAGCAGCGGCGTCTGACAAATTTGAGCATGTCCTGGACGTTGTCAATAAGAAGTTGGAGATGGTGAGGGGATTGCATCAGGTCGCCCTCAATGACGTGTCCAGATTAAAGCTTAAAGTTAAGGAACTGCACGGTTCCAGGCGAGGTACGATGAGGCATGCTCGAAGCTATCGCAAATCGAATCTCGGCATGCTGAAGAAATGGAATCCGCCAAGAAACAGTTCGATGAAAGTCGAGATAGACTGAGGCGAGAGGCTGCCGAGGAGAAGAATCACCTGAACAGGATGCTCGGCGAGTCAGAGGAGAAGGTCCGGAATCTCAATCAATGCATCGTAGCCAAGGATGATAGGATTAAATGGCACCATGAGAGGTTAACCCAACTTGATTGCGAGCTTTCCCAGGCCTGGGAAGAAGCTGATAATAGGAAATCGAGGATTGATGACATCAAGGGCAGAATCGAGCAGGTTAAAGCTGATAAATTGAGGGCCCTTAGGGAGGTCAAGGAGTTGACCGAGAAGTTAGCCAGGCAGGAGGAGGAGGTACGGTACTATCTTTTAAACTTCTCCCATTAACTTGTTGTTGCATCGGCTAATCCTGCATTTGTAGATGAGAGGGACAAAATTGGAGGGCCGAGACCAACTAAAGATCCTGCAAGAGGAACTGTCGTCGAGTAAAGAGAGGAGCTTAGAGCTCGAAAGGCAGGTTGCTGAGATCGAGGAGCAAATGGGCTTGCTTTGGGGCGTAGAGGATGCGACCTGCGTCGAGGCTTTCTAGCTCGGCGAGGAAGAGACCCGAACTGAGATAGCCCGGGAGCATCCGGAGTTGATCTCTCTTTCCTGGACGTTGAGGCTTGTGAGGCCTATACCTCGGGGGCTGAATAAGACGAATATGACGATGTCTCAGACGTGACCTGGATGCTATCTTGGGTTCAAGTGAGGCTATAGCTTCCGAGGGACACTTCAAGCTTGCCACCGAAGGAACGACGACTTTTGAAGTGGGCGAAGCGAGCCGAGCCTCTCCGAGTGTTGTTGAGGGCACTGCTGGAACTGATCCAGCTCCTTATCCTTGAGGATCATTCATGTACTTTTGTTTTTCAGATATGTAATTCGGTCAAAATTTTCAATGATGGGTCTTTGTCTTCATCTGCTTAATTGCCTCTTTTGGCTGATCTTCTACCCCAAGTTTTCTTATGGCTGCGAACGAATTATGACTCATTCGCTATCTTGGGCTGGTTGGCTCGGACTTAAGCAAATATTTCGGTCGAGGCCGAGGTATCGGGATAGCTTAGTTTGTCCGAAGCAAAGAAATCGGAACGCTTTGGCCGAGGTAAAGGGAACTTCGCAAGTTCCAACCGGGGTGCAATGTACCGTGCGGTTTGGCCAAAGTATAAAGAGTGCTTCGTTGTTGTTGAGGCGTCGGCAGCTATCTCAGTCCGGATCAAAGCGAAAGATAATGTTCAGTTATGCTGTACTGAAGAGATACTTCTGTTTATTCCGATGTATAGAGGCAGCTTTGGCCTTAAGCGGGAGCATAGGGCAATGTCTCGGTTTATGTCGAGACATAACGGGCTGTTGGGCCGGAGCAGAGGATATCGAGGCGCCTTTATTGAAGAGTACTTGGCTTCTGCGCCTTTTTATTATTCTTCCAGCGTCTTGTCTTTTCCAAGGCGAGCTGATCTTCTTTTTGCCGAAATGATAATACGGTCCTGTAACCTACAAAAGGTTGCCTCTATATTTTCTGGGGTCGTTTATCCCGTTGATCTTTTCCAAGGTACGACATAGATGCTGACTTGCCATTGGTGGGCATCATTTTCGCTGGGCGATTTCCCAAGCCTGCCCGTATCTCAAGGATCAGCGGGTGATCCCCTGCATGTAGGGCTCTCGATTCGAGATTAAGGGAAAATCTTTTGGCGTGCGTCATAGCTCGGGCGACGCATTTGGCACGCATTGAAGAGCACTCTTTTCATCTTCGGAGGCCACGTGGCCGTGTGGGTAGGGCGTTTTGAATCTTGGGCTTTTCGCTCTGATTGCTCCCGGTTCGTTTGCCTATAAAACGGGAGGAGAGGGCCATTTTAGGCCATCCTCCAAGGTTTTCTTCTCCATGAGTTGTGAGAGTTTTCATGATGCCTGTGTCCCTTGGGCTGAGAGTGGGGGGACTGAGTTTTCCTTTTGCAAGTCGTCTTCCCCTGGATAGCTGGGGTGATGAAGGAGTCGCTAAAGAGCAACTCATCGTCCATAGAGGAGTTTCGTAGATCATATGGAGAGCCAGGAGGTCCGCAGGGATCACATGGAGAGCGCACATATGCGCTTCCTGTGTGTCCTTTATGGTTTGCTACGAGGGTGCAGGATGGAAAGTGCACATGTACCCCCGTAGCATGCGCGGACTTTTCCTTCTCCCTCGGGCTGAATGTTTAGCCCCTCCGCGTGGGGAATCTTTCACCATGTGAAGAGGGAGTTGAGAGCAGTGCGGGGCTAATGGTCCCTTGTCTCTCTCAATCGGGCGGCGACCTGCAGCCCAGCATTCCACCCGGGGAAGCATCCTCGGCCTCGGTATCCAACATATCCGTCCGAGGGATCGGTGGATGGGTTGCCTTGCTCATAGGGCTCATCCACTATTCTGATTTCTCTGATATCTTGGGTCGACGCCGAGATATCATTATTAACTGAAGCTGATCGCAACAGTCAGGCCAAGCCATTTGTTCGTCTTTATTTCTTGTGCTATGATGCACTTGTAATGCCTCTTAGGAGGTTGTAATCCCTTTCATTGGTAAAGAAATAAAGAAGCTTTTATTTTTTTCTTCTTTTAGCACCTGCTTCTTTTTCGATGTGATTGTGCTTGAGAGTTACTACTCCCATATCATGTTTTGGGTCATGGCATATTTCGGCAGTATTCTTGCTACCTTGTTTTGCTTAGACCAATGTTCGGTCCTCAGTGGAGGAAAATGTTTGTCCCTGTTTGGGTCAGAGGTGGACCTGGGCGGTCCCGGGGCTCATGCGGCAAGCATGATCCCGTTTGTAGAACGAAGAAGGTATTTCTTCAGAAAGTGATAGCTCGTATGTCTTTTCGGTCGAGTAGAAGGAGGTTGTCTACTTCTGCCGAAGTATCATAGGACGTCTTAGTTGCGTCAGAGAGTTTGAGAGATTACTCGTCTAGACCAGAGCTTTAGATAACTTTTTAAGAGTATGCCATTTGATTCAGCCGAGGTTTCAGATAATCACTCGGTTGTAGCCGAGGCTTCGGAATATCGCTCGGTTGTTGTCGAGCCTTCAGAATATCGCTCGGTCGTTGCCGATTAGAATATCGCTCGGTCGTTGCCGAGGATTTTTGATAGTTTACTTGGTCCTTACTGCAACTATGGATTAGGTGCGGACGGCCAAAGAGGATGGGGCTACCCAAGCGATGGAGGGGGCGCCTGAAGCTTGTAAATCGGCCACATCAGAGAGGGTGAACTATGTAGCTCAAGTGTTGGCCACTAGTACATTCTTTCCTTCGCGTTTTTTTGAGGATGCCTGATTCGAGGAGTCTAGCAGATTTTCGAGGATATTTACTTCAAAAATGATCCGGCAGATCGGAGGGAGTCTAGTCCTGAGAAGGGAGCTCCTTGAGCGCCTCAGCGTTATTAATGATCCTCTCCGACAAGGGGCAGGACTCTTCATTTCCCGCGAGCACCCACTGAGGTGGTGATGCATGGCGTTTTTCCACGGGCTGAGATTAATGGCTCGAACGATCAAAATATTCACCAGGAGCAGTTTAAATATGGATGAGAAGGATGCCTCTGTTAGTCATCTCTTCAGCTGATCTCCCAAGAGTTTCTGGGTTCTGAGATGGCGTCTGGAGGTGAGGGGTGATCAACTGTGGCGCCGAACAACGGCACTAATGGCCGTGAGGGGTCCCATGGGAGCCGCGTTATGGTGACCATCGACGGGGAGGCCCTGGCGTCAATGTTTGCAGATCACGAGCGGCTCCAGAAGGCAGCTGAACAATATCTGGTCATTTCTATGAGGGAAGTCGAGCTCCTTCGCCGTGCCAACGATCGGCTGGAGGGGGAAGTAGCATCCCTTCAAAGGTCGCCGAGTCAGCTCGGCGTGGGGAGGGTTCGACGGCTCCCGGAGAAGATGATAAGGCCCAGTGAGGGCTCATGTATCTTTTTCTTTCTTTTTCGCCCTTTTTGTGATGAATTAAAAAGAAGATTTCTGCAACTTTCGTATCCGTTGTTATTTCCAGATGTTTGTTCTTATCATTCGGCCTTGGCCGAGATTTTTGATAAGTGACGCTCTTCGGCTCTGGCCGAGGCTTTTAATAAGGAATGGAGATGCACTTCGGCTTTGGCCGAGGCTTTTATTCTTGGTCCGGCCGGGGCTTGTAAGTTGCCTGAATCCGAACGAAGTTTTAGAGGCCACTGGTCACCGGGCTTGTAAGCTGCCCGAATCCGAACGAAGTTTTGGAGACCACTTGGTCCGGCGGGGCTTGTAAGCTGCCCGAATGAACAAAGTTTTGGAGACCACTTGGTCCGACCGGGCTTGTAAGCTGCCCGAATCCGAACGAAGTTTTGGAGACCACTCGGTCGGCCGGGGCTTGTAAGCTGCCTGAATCCGAACGAAGTTTTGGAGACCACTCGGCCGGTCGGGGCTTGTAAGCTGTCCAAATCCGAACAAGTTTTGGAGACCACTTGGTCCGGCCGGGGCTTGTAAGCTGCCCGAACCCGAATGAAGTTTCTTGATATTTACTTGGCCTGCCAAGGTACGAAGATTTGATTCAAGCTCGGCCCTGCCGAGGTATGGAGATTTGATTCGAGGTCGGCCCTGCCGAGGTAGGAGATTTGATTCGAGCTGGCCTGCCGAGGTTGGAGATTTGACTCGAGGCTCGACCCTGCGAGGTTCGGAGATTTGATGCTTGGCCCTGCCGAGGTATGGAGATTTGATTCAAGGCTCGGCCCTGCCGAGGTACGAGATTTAACTCGAGGCTCGGCCTTGCCGAGGTTCGGAGATTTGATGCTCGGCCCTACCGAGGTCGGAGATTTGCTTGAGAGATAGCTCGGTTGTGCCGAGAATGGATGCGTAAGCGACATCTGTTTTCTATTACGACCTTTCAGAAAAACGATGGTAGCGGTCATGCCGCGGAGAATAGAAACAAGATGTCAAAGCTGTAAATGGGGCAAGTCTATAGAGAGCGTACTCTATTGGTGATATATGCGGAGGTTGTCTGAACTCCACGTCCGGGGAACGAATTTCCTGTCCAAATCCTGGAGCTTGTAGGTGCCTGGTCTGACGACTTCTGCCACTTGATAAGGGCCTTCCCAATTTGGCGACAGCTTTCCTGCTCCAGCGGTTTGGAAACTGACGCTTTCCGAGGACGAGGTCGCCGGGCGAGAAGGATTTTCCTTTGACTCTGGGGCATGGTAACGAGCCACTCTTTGCTGGTTTGCAGCTACTCTGATTCGAGCTTTCTCTCTGATCTCTTCCACCAGGTGAGATTGATGTGAAGTTGCTCATCGTTAGCTTCCTCTAAGTAGCTCTCCACTCGCAGAGAAGGGAGTCCTACCTCCACAGGGATGACGGATTTCGTGCCAAAGGCCATCCGAAATGGGGTCTCGCCGGTGGGGATTCTCTAGGTAGTGCGGTAAGCCCATAGGACGTGATGAAGTTCGTCTGCCCATCTGGCGAGCCAAACTTTGATCCTTGAAGCAGGGTCCGATTAGTTACTTCGGCTTCTCCATTGGCTTGTGGATGCCCCACCAATGTAAGGGTGGTAGATCCCATGTTCCTTGCAGAAACCTCGGAACTTTGGGTTATCAAACTGCCTGCCATTGTCGGTGATGATTGTATGCGGAAGGCCGAAGCAGATAATGGATCTCCACACAAAGTCCCTGGCCCGAGCTTCGGTTATTTGGGCAACTGCCTAGCCTCCACCCACTTGGTGAAATAGTCGATGGCGACAAACAAAAATTTTCTCTGTCCAGTGGCAATGGGGAAAGGGCCAAGAATATCCATCCCCCACTTAGCAAAGGGCCAAGCGGAGGAAATAGGGACTAAACTGGTAGAGGGGAGCCTCTGGATGTTGGAGTGTCTCTGACATGAGTCACAAGCTCGGATGAGATCATCAGCATCCTTTTGCATAGTAGGCCAATAGTACCCCTGGCGCAGCACCTTGTGGCATAGAGATCGACTCCCCATATGGTTGCCAAAATTCCTTCATGTACCTCCCGAAGAGCATAATCAGCTTCAGATGGGCGAAGGCACTTGAGCAATGGCATGGAAAAGGATCGCTTGTAGAGCTGGTCGTCGACCACATAGTGGGCAGCTTGCAATTTCAGCTTTCTTGCCTCCTTACGGTCGGCTGGGAGCGACCCTTCTTTGAGATACCTCGAGATGGGGTCGAACCAGGATGGCTCAGTCTCAATCTGCATCACTCGGTTAGCCACCGCGATGCTAGGCTTTTCTAGGATTTCCAGGGGAAACTTTCATTCGGCACTCATTGATTCCGCAGTCGCCAGTCGGGATAATAGATTGGCATGGGCATTCTCGGATCTGGGGATCTAGATAACTTCAAATTCAGAGAAGTGGGAAAGCAAGTTCCACCTGCTGGAGATACCGAATCATGTTTGGCTTCGGGCCTCAAACTTGCCCCGCACGTGGCCAGCCACCAATTGAGAGTCGGTGAAGGCATTTAACTTCTTCACTTTGAGGTCACGGGCGATTCAAAGTCCAGTGAGCAGAGCCTTATACTCGGCTTCGTTATTGGAGGTTGGGAAGGAGAAGCGGACGCCATACTCGAAGGTAGCCCCTTCTGGGCTGGTGAGGATTAGGCCAGCGCCTGAGCCACCGGCATTGGATGATCATCAACATGGATTAGCCACAGGGCATCAGGCTTCGGTTGCTCGGGGGAGTCGGAGTGGAACCATCCTCCGGAATAGTACATTCAAGGAGGAAGTTAGCAGAATCTAGGCCTTGACGGCCGGGCGAGGCTGGTATCGGATGTCATCTCGCTTAGCTCGACGGCCCATTTAGCCATCCTTTTGATGTCTCCGATCGATGAACCACCGCCTTGATGGGTTGGTCGGTAAGAACTGTCACAGAATGTGACTGAAAATATGGCCGCAGCCTTCGAACCGACGTTACCAGGGCCAAAACCAACTTTTGATCCGGGTGTACCTTGTCTCGGCGTCCCGGAGCAGTTTGCTGACATAGTAGATCAGCTTTTGAGTCTTTTTCTCTTCTCTGACCAAAACTGAGCCAATTGGCCTTCTGAAACCGCCAAGTACAGGAATAGCGTCTCTCCCGAGTTAGGGCTGCTGAGGAGGGTGGAGAACCAAGATACCTCTTGAGGTCCTCAATGATTTCTGACACTCGGAGTCCATTGAATTCTTGGCAGATCGAGAGCTTTAAAGAAGGGAAGGCACCTTTCGGCCGATCGAGCTACGAAACGGTTGAGGGCCGCGATCCTTCCTGTCATGCGCTGGACCTTTTGATAGATGTTGGGGTGTCATTTGCTGAAGGGCTTGAATCTTCTGCGGGTTGGCTTCAATGCCTCGCTGAGAAACCATAAAGCCCAGAAACTTCCCAGAATTGACACCGAGGCACACTTTGTTGGATTGAGCTTCATCCGATATTTTCGGAGTCACGAAGCTCTCAGAGAGGTCCTCAATGTGCTGGGATGCTTCTTTGCTTTTGACCTGCATGTCATCGACATATACCTCCATGTTTCGGCCGATTTGCTCCTTGAAGACCTTGTTGACCAGCCTTTGGTAAGTTGCACCTGCATTCTTTAGACCAAAAGGCATGACACGGTAGCAATATGTACCTCGATAGGTTATGAAGGCGGTCTTTTCTTCATCCTCTGGCGCCATTCGGGTTTGATTATAACCGGAATAGGCATCCATGAAGGTTAGCATCTGATGCCCTGAAGTAGCATCTACAAGCTGATCGATCCGAGGGAGAGGGAAGCTATCCTTCGGGCAAGCTTTATTGAGGTCGGTGAAGTCGATGCAGATCCGCCATTTGCCGTTTGACTTCTTTACCATGACGACATTGGACAGCCAGCTTGGATAGTTTACCTTCCGAATGAAGTTTGCCTTAACAAGTTTGTCGACTTCTTCCTCAATCGCCCTGCCGCTCAGGACGAAGCTCCTCTTCTTTTGCTTTATGGGCCGGGACATCTCATCTACATTAAGACGATGGACGAGAACATCCGGGCTGATTCCCGGCATATCAGAAGCTGACCAGGCAAAAACATCAGCATTCCTTCGAGAAAGTCGATCAGCTCCATGCGAGGTTTCCCTTTTAGCAGTGACCCAATCTTTATAGTTCAGTCTGGCCAGGCTTCGTTCAGTGGCACCTCCTCCAGCTCTTCAGCTGGTTCTCCCCGTTGCTCGGCAAAATCTTTCCGCGTCCAGTCCATCAACCTCGGGCAATTTGGATTGCAGGCTGGTGACGAAACACTGCCGAGCTACAGCTTGGTTTCCCTAGACTACCCCCTCCCATCGGTAGGGAACTCATTGCTAGGTGCGGGATGGAGACAGCGGATCTAAGGGACATCAGGCCGGGTCTCCCGAAAATTGCATTGTAGGGCGATCGAAGCTTGGTCACCAGAAAATCTGTGTGGACCTGGCAACAGAAGGCCAAGTTCCTGCTCGGACCGTCAAGGTCACGACTCCTTCTGGGTGATAACATCACCGGTGAACCCCATTAGGTGGTCACAGCTCGAAGATTCTCCATGCAGTTTTATCTTCAGAAACACATCGAGATACAAAACATTGAACAGAGCTTCCACTATCAATGAGAATTCGATCTACATCATAGTTGTTCAGATTAAGGGATACAAAACGCATCATGGGAAACTGTATTTTTGGAGGTCTATCGGAGAAGGAGAGCTCATTTGTTTGCGCTTTCTTTGGCACCGAACCTTCTTCATCGTTCCTCCCGCTCGACGGATTGCCAACTGCCTCGATCACATTAATGTGACCAGCGACCGGAGGATTCGGAGGAGGAGGTTGAGGCTCAGGTTGACGATCGCCCCCGTTCCTTGGCTCGGGTGCTCTCCTGAATTGGTCCAGCCTACCCCTGCTGGAATAGCCTTTCGATCTCGTTCTTCAGCTGCCAGCACTCCTCAGTGTCGTGGCCATGATCCGATGGTAGCGACAGTATTTGGTGGGATCTCTTCGGGCAGCATTCCCTCAAGAGGAGGTGGTCGGGGAGCTGGCTTTATTGCCATGAGGATCTCCGCCCTTGGGCAGTGAGCAGAGTGAATCGGTTGAACCTCTTGGTGGGCTCCTGATGCGGTTCCTCGGGGGCGAGGAACCCTTTGGTGGCAAGGCGGACTTGGCTGGTGGGCGGATCGGTGCTTTCGAGCCCTTGGGCTCCTTTTTCCTTGTCAGCTCGGTGCGGGCAGCTCTCCGCGATTCTTCGACTCTGGCATATTTGTCTGCCAGAGCCATCATGTCGGAGAGGTTCTGAGGGTAGCTGACCTCTAGCGCTAGGTAAAAGTCACTCTCCTTAGTACTCGTCTGCTAGGGCGGACATGGCCACCTCATGATTAAGGTGGTCCACTTCCAACATGGCCGTGTTAAAATGGCTGAGATATTTTCAAGGACTCCCCTCTCTCTGCTTAACCTCAGAGAGGAGTCGGATCTCCGCCGTGACGATGGCTGCTGACGAACTGGCTGATGAAGAGGGCTCAGCTCATCGAACGAACTAACGGAACCTGTTTTCAAAGCATTGAACCAGGTTGAGTGGATCCCTGAGGGTGGAGGGGAAGGTGCGGCAAAGGATCGCATCTAATGCCCCGTGGAACATCATGATCGATCTGAAGCTGTTGAGGTGGGTCGGGATCGGATGGCCCCATGATAGGGCTCGATGGGCAGCTTCACATGGGAGGGAATCACTTCCTCCATGATTCCCTTAGAAAAGGGAATGCCCTGCTCTGTCTGATGGTGGAGCG
>UESW01003859.1:113542-349824 GCA_900491605.1 Calamus simplicifolius
AATAGTAGATTTTTTAAAAGATTAGGAGGGTTGTAGCCCCCTTCAAAAAAAAAAAAAGGATCGACTATATTTTTTTTAAAAAAATAACATGCTAAGTCCCCTAAGGCTTCTTCTATTAAAGAGATTTCCATGTGAAAAAACTGTAACTCTAGCCATCAGTCAAAGTATGCACCTGTAAAAGAGGGAAAAAAGGGCTTCATCATCGTTGTCAAGGAAAAAAGAAAGAAAAACACCTCCGCTAATCACTTGAATCCTTCTTTAATGCCTTTCTTTAACACCTGTCTTCTTTATATTCGGTGCCTAGAATCCTTTGCTTCACCTAGAAGGGAAGCATCATGCTTTTCATTCATGTGACCACATCAACGGCGACTTGATGAGTAACTTTTTCTTTTCCTTCTTAACATATTATTAAAACAAGAATCAAGAACATATTATTCATTAAATTTTTAATTAAATAATTTTTTATGCAAAATTATTTGTAAAGTTAATGTTTAAATTTGGAGACAACATTAACTAGCTTGAATTTGAAGAATAAGGTAAAAAAATCTTATTTATATAGTGCAAATAAATTTATGATAAGTTGTTGCTTTGTTGATGTGGTGATATTTGCAAGAGTAACATAATATGTAATATGCATACTACAGAAAAATATTTTATTTTTTATGCACTATAAATACTTCTAATTAATTAATTAAAATTTTAATTTCTATGATATAACAAGACTAATAATTGATGACAAATCTTTTAAATTATATATATTTTATCTATAAAAATATATTTACATGTAATTTTTTTTTTCAACATAGATTGCTACTTTTAGCCCACCTCCCCCTAAAAAATGTTCTAAGGTTCATTACTACTAACTCATCTCAGGTGACATGGTTATGGCTAACTAACTTATCTTTTTTCAAGATATTCACAAGTTGATTAAAACTGCCCAAACTCATATTTTGTACTAAGAAGTAGCAATAACAAGCTAGATGCATAAAACATAAACACAATTATGGATGAATTTTTATATGGTTAATGTTTTCAACCATATAAAACTCTAATATGATTTGTCAATATACCTACTTAATGATAGATCCTATTGATTTCTTCATCATGTGATATATTTGCTCTTTAAAGACTCTATAAGTAGGGCAAACATAATGGAGTGGATAAAACTATAATTTCACTATTACTTTTGAGACTAAACCCTAAATTCTAGTCTTAACACTAGTTGTAAAACCTAATGACACCCTTATCTCTCATTCATGAAGGCCTTGTTCTTTTGATTTGGAGTTTCTATATGGCATTTGATCTTGAGATGACCTTCAATCTACTCTAGTTCTATCCCATTCAATGTACCTTAGCTTATCACTAATTTCTAATTTTTTCTCAAAACCCTAACTTGATTTCCTTCTATTCACCTTTGGTTTGCATCATATACTTCTACATTTTTATCTCATTATTGTTGTCATACTGATTTGTAATGGATATAACATGCAATGACATTTGTAGTACCTATGTGCTCAATGTGTTTTAGATCTAGTGGATATTGATTTTATGCTATCAGCATACTTTATCCTTAAAGATATGGTTATATGATTTATGCTATCAACATACTTTATCTTTAAAAGGTACTGGTTGTATTGGTTTTGAATTATGTTTTTGAGCTTTACGATTACAAGATCATAATGTGTTATGCTATCAGCATACTTTATCCTTAAAAGGTATTGGTTTGTATTGGTTTTAAATCATGTTTTTGAGCTTTACAATTACAAGATCATAAATGTGTATGACATCATTGGGCATAGATTGGTTTGGATTTATTTATTTATTTGTTCCATGATGATGGTCCAAATGGCTTAGGATAGTATCTTAGGTAATGTTAGGAAACTTATAGTATAATGTTGCAATTATTAATTTTTTATCTTTATGATTGTTTATTAGACAACAATAATATGTATGTCAAATTATTGCTTTCATGTTTGTTCACGGGATTGTTGCCTCATTTTCTTAATATTTTAGCTCTATTAGTAGTAGATTTTATAAACTTTTGTAGTGGATGGACTCCATTTATTTTTTAGTAGTCTTTTTAGAGAGTCTAATCTTCTATCATATTCTCTTCATACTATTTGAATCCCTTTCTCTAGTGTTTAGAAAAGGAAAACAATAAATAAAGAATCATAATATTGGGACATCCTTAATGTAGCTATCTAGTGAAAAATACAGAAGAAAAAATCTTGAAATCCTTAATTTCTCTATAAACTCTTACTATTCTAATTTGAAAGTTAGATCTTTATCAAAGAATGTGTCTTGATTTATGATTCAAATTTTTCAACCATTTTTTGAGTTTAGACCTTTGCCATCTTAACTTTATTTCATTGTTATATTAATTTAAAATTTTTTATCATAATATTATATTTGATGATCCCAATGAATCTCTATGGGCTAGAGCTTTTGGAGCTCTTTTGTTTTCATGGACTTATCAGGGAGCTACTCTCCATAACTATATAGATCATAAATAATATATCGAAGAATACAAATATTGAAGGAGAAGTGAAGTATATGAGGTTGCATCATCATTTGATTCTTTCTTTTATCATTCTTTTCTACTTTTTAGTAGACCTAGGTTTCTAGATTACACAAGAACAAAGATTTTTCCTATCTTCTAAAACAAAAGGAGTAGTATATTCGTTATTATACATAAAAAAGCCTAAAACAATGCTAATTATGATTATAACACTCGCATGACATTCATTCAACCTTCCAGTAGCTCAATAAATTTTGGAGAACATTAAATATATATATTTACTTATAAGCAAATCAAATAAAATCCTTTTTCTTTTCAATTTCAAGCCTTGTAAAAAACAAAAGAGGGATTAGAATTTAGAAGGGGCTATTTTTCTTTCTACATGTAAACTATCTTCATTCATATTTCGAAGTACATCTACTAGTCCTTAGGAGAAATTCACATGTGAATCAACACTTACCTAGAACATTGATTGCAAATTAAAGAAATATCTTATAGGAGTGACATGTATCTAGACATTTAATTGCAAATGAAATTGCCTATAAATAATTACAGCTATCGTTATCTACGATTATCATTGCTTATTTCACTCAAGATGTGGAAGTTAAGGATCAACATGAAATATGGTGAGGTTGGTATTTGAGACTCATCTAATCTTAACTTCCTTATCTCCAAGTAAACAAAGTGATGATTGGTAGTTAATGATTTAAGATTTTCTTAGATTAAATGCAAACCTTTTGACATCAATATTTAGCAAGTTGCAAGAAATTGAAAGTATGTTCGATGTTAGTTTATTTTAGAAGCAAACATAGTCATAGGGTATGTTTTGATGGAGGATTTTTAGTAGAAATTTCATTTAAGGTGAGAATTTTATAATTTTAAACCAAAATTTCTTATTTGGCTACTCCTAATGAAAAATTTCTAAATTTTATAAAATTTATAACCTCTCAAGTAGTTATTTACAAATTTCACTTACGAAAGTATCATTTACAAATCCCTCCTTAAAAATCCCTTTGTAAGTAGTCAAAATATAAAATTTATTTACATAAATATTGCAAAAACTAGATAAATATTTATTTTAATATTTATTTTATTTTACATATAGAAATTATTGTAAATAATTTGTAATTTTATTTTATTTTTTATATTTCTAAATTTATTTATTAAATATTTAATACATGAATATTATTTTATTTTAAATATTAATATTTTTTAATAAATATTAATGATTATTAATACTACATAAATATGTTTTATTTATTAAATATAATTTACATAAATAAAAAATATTTATTAAAAATATATTATTTTAATAATATATACTACTAATGCTAATATTAATAAATTGAAATTCATGTGATTAAATTCATATTAATTTATAATTTATATTTTTATTTTTATTTTATAATAATAATATTTATAAATATATTATGATTAATTATATATTTTCATAATATATTTATTTAAAATAATATCTAGTATTATTATATAAATATTATTAATATGTTCAATATTATAAGTGTTTCATATTAATAATATTTATGTAACATTACATGAAGTTATATAAATATTACAAATAATACTTGTAGAAAACTTTATAATTCTCAGATGAAAATTATATTTTCAAAAGTAATTATCAAAACAAAAAATTTATAAAATTCTTAAATACTACGTTTTAAAAATTTTAAATTTTTGATATATATTCCACAGCATAGTGCGTATTGCCTCTTAGTTTATGCTAAAATCAAACAGAGCCTTTTAGAGATCAGAATGGGGATTAAAGTTTAGGATCAAGATTTATGATAGGATTTTTACATAATATTGAATTATAATAAAAAGAGATTTGGTAACAACCATGAGGGCTTGCAAAGAGTTAACGGCAAGTGACCGAAAGCAACCAAAAGAGGCGCATAACCCCGTCTGACCGGCCGTTATTCCCTTATCCGCCGTTATTCCCTTCTCTTCCTGCTAGTTTTCTCTTTTTTTTTTCTCCTCCTTATTAGCCTTCCAACCCCTTCTGAGGTACAAAAGGCTTGCGATTCCTACGCCGCCGCCTCTCCGAGCCGATGACATCCGAACTCGTTCACTGCTCCTCTCTCCTCTCCTCTCCCATCCCGACCCACGGCTCCCGTCTTCCTCGTCATATTCTCCAACCATCTCGTCCGAACCGGAGAATTCTTCTGGTTGCATGGAAAGGAGGAACTCTCAGGCCAGCCAAGAGGAAAATCTCCATAACTTGTTTGGCGGCCGAGCACGGCGATCAGGGGCGAGCGGCGAGATGGGCGTCATGGATTCACCGTGGAGTGTCTCCGGAGAAGATCCTGAGGCTTATTTCGGGCGCCACTTCCAGCCCCATCTGCCAGTTCATCGAGTCTCCCCGCACTTTCCTGCACTCCATCGACCCGCGGATCAAATTGGTACCTTTGTTATGATTCCTTTTACTGGGTTCTATATTCAAGCATGGCTTTAAGAAAATCTGGTTGTAATGCTTAACCTTCGCTTGATTTGTTTCAATTTATCGGCTTTCTGTTTCTATTTGCCATTTGAACAAACATTTTTCCTGCAGTATATTTGTTTGCCTAAACCGTAGTGCTTGCGTGGAGCATTTGTACCACGCATAGGAAGATGACTTTGATGCACTAAATTGCTGGGTTTTAAGTATGTCCAGACCATGATTAACTAGACTGACAAGGATGGTTCTATCAATATGAGATGTATTGATGGGTTGGAGGTATGATACGTTGAATTCTGGGAACACTGCATGACGGTCTTTTGATCAAAGAAGTCTTATATTCTGAGCCATGGCAATTTTGGTGGACAAGAGGAACTGTGATGAAACCTAAGACAAATAGGAGACCTTTCTTGCTGGTCATGTAATTTAAGCTCCTTTCCCAGTTCCACTTTTACTTGGAAACAGTCCTGACAGTAAGGCCAGAGAGCACGACCTTGATATAGAGAATGTTGTTCAGTTTTTAGTTGCATATTATAAGCCAAAGAGCTAGGTTGAAGTACACTTTCCCAAGTGAAATATGTCTATCTAATCAATCACAAGATATCCTTGATTAAACTTGCAGGATGGATTTTACATATTGTGAATGGTACTTCATTGCAAGATAGGCATACAAATCCAAATGGGTTCGAAGTTGGCAGATTCTATTTGATTAGGAAGGAGCTTGTCACATGATTTGACTATGGACCTTCGACTTGACCACCTATCACTCTTGTTGTTGCTCCTCAATTGTCATACTTGAAACTAGAAAGCCCAGTTGTTTGTATTTGACTCTGCATTGGCAGATTCTATTTGATTAGGAAGGAGCTTGTCACATGAGTTGACTATGGACCTTCGACTTGACCTCCTATCACTCTTGTTGTTGCTTCTCAATTGTCATACTTGAAACTAGAAAGCCCAGTTGTTTGTATTTGACTCTTCATCTGCACACTTATACCTTGATTCCTGTTTCTGTTTTGATGCTGGGGAACCAGGTTTGATGAGAGTTCTTGAGTCCACCTTTTGTTTGGAGACAGGAATCTGAAGTACGATAAGACTAGGCTTAGTTTGTCTAATCTCTCATACATGGCAGCCTGTTAGTGGCAGTGATAATATTCAATATTTGTCTTTTACTGAAGTCCTAAGGCTAGTGTAGTTAGTCTTGTAGTTGGAGTTTTAATGCTAGTTGAGAGTGAGAGGGACTGCTCTGCACATGAACTATATACGTGCCATGTTTGTTGGAACAAAGAGATAATACTAACTAGTTTCCATCTAAACTTTGGCTTCTGAAACAGCCATTACAATCTTTGCCTTGTCATTATACCGAGTGATTGTCTTTTTTCTTTCCTTAATCCCTACCAGAGTTTGTCTCTTCCTCAGAGTGTTGCAGCAGATTCAAATATGTTGTTATAGAGCCAGGCAAAGAGTGCAGCTGCTCGTTGAGCGATGTGAGCTGGGCTCTGGGAGAGAAATTATATAGTTAGTTACTGTATATTGATAGGATTTTGATGTTTGAAGTCATAGAAAAATGCGAGGCAGCTCACTGACTTACCTTCATTGATGGTGAGATGTGGATTAAACTGATTGAGGTTGCAGACAAACAATGTCTCATTGGACAGGCCAGTATGGAAGAAGGTTTTTATATACCTCAGGGTTGTTAAGACTTAAGAGAATGAATGAATATATATATAGTTTGCTAATGGGGTAACCATAATGGTGGGCAACATTCCCACAAATGATTCTTAGAAAACTTATCTACAAAGCTTTGCGATATTCAAAATTCATTAAAGCAGTCAAGGCTGGTGGTTATCAGAAGAGTAAGGAGGTGGCCCAAGGATTGTATAATGCAACAGGGCCAAAGGTTTGAAAGTGAGTTAAGAAAGTTCTCAAGAGGCTGAAGGTTATCTCCTAGAGGCTTGCAGGGTCTGAGTGTGTGAGAAAAGGGTGGTGTCGACCTGAGCTTATGTGAGATTGGTAGCAATTTTGGTCGATGGGTTGTCTTGTATAGATCTTTTGTTTTTCACCCTTTTCTTTTTCTTGTTCTCTTTGTTTCATTACCTTAATAAAATTTGCTTGGATTTTTTGAGCCTAAACTTTCTAAGAAAAAAAAAATCACATTAATATTGTAATATCTCATTTCATTGTCTGATGATAATGTGAAACTTACTATTCTTACCATATTTGAATTATAAATATAACCAAACCTTTGTCATAAATTCTCTTTCTCTTAAGATTTTTGGAACCTAATGTTATGATGTTTCCAGATCTCTCCTAACCTTTCTAAGTCTTAGTTTGTCCAGAGAACATGCTTCTTAACATTTAACAAATGAAGAAATAACAAAAAATAGGGGAGCATTGGTAGCTCATACATACAATGAATCTGGCTTGCAAGTTAGTTTCAGTGGAAACTTTGAAATTGAACCAAATTTCAAACTGCTTGCAGTTCAAACTAAAATATTTTGGTTTTGCTTATGCTGCTTTAGGAAGACGTTCAGGTCAAGGGATCTGGTTTGGAGCGTGGACTTTGAGGCTGGAGTAGTCAGATAGGGTCATTGTTAGTTTTATCAATCCAACACATATTTCCTTGTGTGGCTCTCTTGTCTCATACAAGTGGTGATCCCCACATCCTTTTGGCTAAAAGGTACATTTAGAGCAAGATACAGTTCCTCTCTTTTTTTTCCCTTCTGTTATCTCTTTCTTTCTCTCATCTCTTTGCCATGCTCTTATGGAATATTGATCCAAACTTTCACCATCTTTGACTCTTCTTGTCCAAGGGTGGAGAGAGCAATGCCATCCCTCTTCTTTTTAGGCCTTTTTCTCTTAAATACGCCAACCTACTTGTTTCTTTGTGGACCCTTCTTATTGCTTCTCATAATCCCAAGAACTAGTACAAAACTTTCCCAAGATGGCTTTCTACTATAGATCAATGTTAGAGCAATTGCATTGTATCAGATAATTTTCATAATCTTTTTATTGATGGTTCTCTAAATGCTAAATATTTAAGTACTTTTATTTATTGTTAATTTCTGCGAGGTGTCTAGTTATTGCCTAAGATATCGTATGCTGAGTTTATCAGGTTATGAATCTCAAACTTTAGTCCTATATCTCTAAAGGTTTGTCTATCATTCCAATATTAAGCTGCATCTTTTGGATTTATTGATAAATTTTAGTGCATGTAACTGTGTTATTTATTATGTCAGAGGGATTTAATGAAACCATATATTTATGTCAAACACAATCAGGGTAGCTTTGTTAAGCACGCCAATAATCATGTCAGGACCTTTAGAGATCCTATGCCATAATGGCATCACCAGGCACAGCAGAGATTTTTTAATATCAGGATCAGCAGATTTCTTTCATGGAAATAAGCCTCTATTGTTCATAGGGTGTGCTATAGTTTTATGCTGGCCGCTAACCTACCACAAACCTCTTCTTTTATCCCGGCTTGGGACAAATAAGCCTCTCTCTCTCTCTCTCTCTCACACACACACACACACACGCGCGCACGCGCGTGCACACACACACACACATATAGTTTATGGAATTATATTTTTATAGCCATCCTAAGAAGGCATCTTTTTAGGCTCTCCATTGATGTTACAGTGAATGATTTTCATACTTTTCTAGGTCATATTTATTGTCCTGAAGGTCACAAGCCATTCTTTTTAAATCCTCCATTACGCATCTAACTGAGAAGTTTGGTTTAGTTTTCAGAATCATGAGATCTACTATTTCTTGAAATCATATTTATTTTCTAAATGTTCTTTGATATGCTTGGAGCAGTTTTCTTCTACATAACTTTTATCACTGCTGCAGGTGTGGTTGTTGGCACTTGTTGTTTTACCAGCTAGGTCACATATTTACATGCGCTTTGGATTAGTCCTATACCTCTCTATACTCTCAATATGGATTATGCCAACTCATATTTGGATGGTAAGCTTGATGCTGAATTTACTTGACTCATCACAAGTTTTAGTCTGGTTATTAAGCATAAGAGCTTGTACATTCAAGTGCATGCAGTACAGTGAATAAGGTTTTTTTACTTGCACGAACACATTGTTGTACCATAATGCTTTTATCAGTGCTAGATGGTGTGTTGGACACTTCAAAATTTAAATTGTTTGACCTTTCAGATCTTGAACAGTTCATGACTTACAATAAGTCTTCACAATTTCTTTTGTGAAAGTGGAATTGCATCATCTTCCTATGTCAGTCTTTGGCACTGCCGACAAAGGTGGTGAACCTTCATGTAGACCTAATAAAGGCCATATCTATTTCATTGAGTTGTGGGCCAGCTGATCCAGTTGGTTATCTGCATGTATCCTTATTAAAATACATGCGTGCTTTGATGAATGTGTCATGTGTTGCTGTATCAAATTTTTGAATACTGTTAATTCATATTTCTCTCAGCATTTTTATGCAACATTCACTTCCCATGCACAGTTTATTTAAATTTCAGTTCAAAATTTTGAAATAGTCAACTAAAATACTTTCTTCTTTGCAGGACCAACTAGGCAGAGTGGCTTTGCTTTCAGGGTTGTTATTTATCATGCTGGGATTTGGTGCAGATGGTGCACCTCCACTTGTCCAGTTAAGAACTCCTCCAGTGTCTCTTTCAGGATTGTACCGTATTCCCTCATCCTTATCAGGTTATTCATATACGATCATGAAGTTAGGACCTTTGCAATTCACAAGGAAAGCCTTGTCTGTGGCGAGCACAGCTGCCTGTTTATCTTTTACTGTATGTTCCCTTTCTTCTCGCATGCAATTTTGCAACACAATTTCTCTTTGCATCATCATTTTGTTTCCTTGTTAACAGATCCTCTTAGCTAATTTTTTATGTGACCACCTTCAGCCTTTCCTTTACCTAATAGCATGATCAAGGAGACTTCCCCATCAATTTAGGTTAGGTTCTTTTTGTTAAGAGCCACCTCTTATGCCTTGATCAGCTTCCTTGTATCTTTTGGACCAGTAATCCCCTTGTCTGGAATATGGCTGCAGTTACATTGTGGAACCTTTTCAATCATTTCTTATTGTTATACTTTGATTGATATTTATTAGAAAGACTTATTAGGCATTACTTTTTATCTTCTACCCACATCCTCTTGTAAGTCCTATTCATAGTTGTAGAGGAAACCTAGATCCCTTGTTGAAAAATACTAAGTACAGTCTTACCGAAAAAAAAAAGTCATACCTTCACCTGCAGATCCACCAATATTGCTAATTCTATTACTATTTCCTTATTCTAGTCTTTGCTAGCCAATTACCAAAACTAGCTGCAGTAACTTATGCATCATTGCTTGTTTTCCTATGTTTCACTTTTTAGGTTTTATGGTTACTTTCTTACACTTTTTCAGAAACCTTTTTAAATAGATCTTCCAAAGTGCAAGTCTGTGCTTGACAACGACTACACCTGAGCAACTTGCATTTGCAATCCGATGGTTTATGCTTCCATTGACTCTTATCGGTGTTCCAGTAGCTGAGATAATTCTTACTCTCCTACTTTCTCTGAGGTTTATCAATCTAGTCTTTGATGAGGCAAGTATTAGTTAATAATTGTATCAAATAATGGAATATATAGTTTTCGTCAGTAATTTTCTGTTTTTTCTCTTGTTGAACATTGTTTGGTTATCAATCAAGGTGAATCTTCCATCATCATTTCTATCTCTTTTAGTAACATAATTGCTTCCTTAAATGCTAATGATTTGCTTGTTAACTTTGTCAGGTTCGCAATGTCGCATTGGGCATCGTAGCACGTCGAATACAATGGCACCAGTTAACAACAATGGAAACATTGGATGGTAAATATACTTAGATTATATATATCTAATTGATTACTTGCATTAGATCGCCTTTAAGCCAATATGGCCTTAGATGCCACTGAAGAACAACCTTATGTTTTTTTGACCTATGAAGTCTTATTCATTTGTACATTTGGACTTGCAAACACAAACACACGCATATATTAAGGAAAAATAAATGTCCTTAATAGCAACCTAATAAAAAATCTAGGGTGGAATCCTATCAAATATACTCCATGGCAAACAACCTACTAAACAAAATGAATAAATGCTATAAATGTCTGCTGTACTAACCTGCACCAAATATACCATGTTGTACCGGTAAGATATATATATTATGTCGAGGTTTGATTCAGTATGAGTTGAACCAGTCTGAACTAAGGAAAATCACCCTGTACTAATGGGTTTATGATGGTACCATTACTAAGAATAAGGTATGCTGAATTATCCTGAATTATTCGGTTTGAGGCTTACCAAACCGTAGAGAATTGGGATGGTTAGCTATTTCAAAATGTACGAGGCCCATATCATTCGTACCTTGTCATACTACCACCATACCTCCTACGTACTACCACAAAATAGTATCGAAATGATATAGTACGCTCTGGACCATATTGTACCAGTCTAGTACTGAAACGATATTGATTCTCAATATGGTGAACCTTGGCTTAGAGTGAGGAGAAAAGTATTAAGATCCTATCTTGGTACAAGATCTGCATTTTACTATGCCGACCGTATCATACCAAACTCCTAATATACCGATATAGTATCTAGAACTTGTTTGGTGGACCCAGAATGTTGTAGTTCTAAAGCTAACACTTGAGATATAACTACAAGTTACTTAGCAAAAATATCAAGACTAAATAATTTTGCCATAATCTATTTGCTTCTTGTGATGGTTAAATAAACAAGTTCTATTTAATATGAGACAATCAGTTTGCTAGTATACTATGTGCTTTTTTTGGAGATTTGCAGCTTTTACCTTTTAATATATAAAGCAAACAAGACTTTTGTCATGTTTTAATTTAATATCATATAGCTACCTGAATCTTTGCATCGAGAGAAACCAAAACGGCGTTGAGGTTTGAATTTAACCCAATAAAGGTCTGTTTCTTTACCTTGGGTTGATCATAAAGAATTTTTATTCCTTGAATCCAAAGGAAGATGCAGAGGATAAGGGAAATGATACTAATCCCACATGTGAGATTTTTTGACGATACCTGTTATGCTATTAATTGGATAACATACACAGTCTTTTATTAACTTCTTATACATTTATATATTAAGTTTAATCTCATCTGGTTTACATATGTTTAGGAAAGTAAGCTGACATAAATTGTGTTTTTCAATCATACACAGCTAAGGAAGCCAGAGGCTAATTTCAATAACAAAAGGAAATAACTATGATGACAAGACATGATATCTGCAAGAAATTGTAGATGCTGTGCTCATAGATACTGCTTTTGGTAACAGAATCAACCTTTGATACAAGGCATATATTAATTTTTAAGTTGAAAAAGGAGATGAGGTTTGAGTTCATCATTACACAGGATATGATCATACCTTCATACTAGCTTCTAATACACATATGTAACATGATATTCCAAAAAGCATTTTAAAAGAAGTATAAAATATTGAAAATATACAAGACTTTTGTTATCAAATAAATGCACAGAGACTAGTCTTTGGACTTAAAATCTAGATTTTTGGCTGTCTCTTTCCTTTTCTTGTAGATTAGAAGAATCTCATTCCTAAATATTGATAGTGCATTTCATGTAACATTGTTATAGCTTGCTAGCATATACAATAAATAATAGGTTCTATGAAAAAAGTTAGTCAATTTTCATGATGCTGTAACATCAAATAACTTTATACACTGGCAAAATGTCACACAAGAATCAAATTAACCTGGTACAATTTGCAATTTTCTGGCCACCGCAGGTAGCTGACAACTTAAGTGCTACCATTTGGTAACTAAAAAGGTAAATGATTGAATCATGAAGTTGGTTATCAAGTTCCTCATGTCAGACTATCAGGCCCCTTTGAATGTTGTAATGATCATAGTTACATATGCACTATACTGCAAATGATTGTGATTTGCAATGCTACAATATTTTGGATCTTCAACCTTTTGTGGACACTTAATGTATGAGGACCTGAGTGGTGCATGTTTGGTAATACATAGGTTGTGCGTTGGGGAGGTCTTGAGTTCTTAAGGAAGGCCAAGGACCCTAATGAGTAACTTTTGGCTAGCCCTTTTTTTGTGAGTATATGATGATTTTTCTGGTTTTTCTCTACTTGTGCACATTTATAATGACAGTATGATATTCGATTCCATGTGAACAATGGAAGATATTTTCGCATGGACTTTCTTTACTTTCCAAGAGTAGTGAAAAAAAACAATACTTTTTTCTTTTCATGTCATTGATTTTAGTTAACTTGTCAAATTCCATGAGCTTGAATACTTCCAAGATTTTCATGTTTTATTTTGGATCATCCTAATCATTTTTAATTTGGCCATTTCATTACTATTCTTTTTGCATTAATAACTATTATATTTCTAAGCATTTATCATATCCAGCTATGGACTAGTCATGCAGAGGTTGATTCCTTTTCATATATTCTAGTTTCTTTGTGATGCACCCTGTGTTGGGAGTGGGTTTTGGAGGATTCCCACCAGTTCCTTGGAGAGAGAAAATCCATACTGATTAGAGGACATGGTCTTGGGAGTGGCTCCAGAATGCTAACAAAAGAACAGGACAAAGGACACTAAAATTTCTTACCTTGAAATTGACAAAGCTTATCCTTTTTCATTTTATCATTCTAATGAAAATGTGAAAAAGAGCTGGAAGTGTGATCAATGTCCAATAATCTGATGGTTGCCCACATAGTTCATTGTGGAATCTGCTTCCATATTGTTTTCCATGCATATCTAATTAAATATAGTGACCATTGGAGAAGGTAACTTTGTGATTTTACCTAAATCATAGCATCAACATGAGTTATCTGATAGAATGTCAGCAAGGCATGGAGGTGAGAAGTTGGGATACTGATGCTTGTACTGACTCCAAGGTGTTTAGGTGCATTGCATCTAAAATGTTCTTCCCCAAGAGCATGGAAATTAGAAGAAGAGAGATGTTTGCCTCAAAAACTATGATATTACACGCATAAGAAGAGCAACTCATGAAACATTGATGTAAAACATCATTGTACAAATCACCCTTGGTACCTGCTATGACCTTTTGAATGCATCCATGAAAGAGTGCAGAAATGCAGATCATAGATTCAGATAGGCTGTTTATATTGGATTCAGATTTATATTATCAGAGGTCTTGATTTCGTTTAGGCCCTTCAATTTAGTTCATGTGCATCATCACTATTCATTTCCTTTTGTTGACGTGGATGATGACTTATATTTTTGTAAGTCCTTAGGAGTCTTGCCAACGGATGAAATACTGATGGTAGAATACTTGCTAGAAACATCCTCTCTGATATATTTAGTTAAAACGATCATCAGGGGCCGTGGTACTTATAAAGGAGGAATAGGAGATGTCGCAGAGATGATGTTCACTTACATTCACACACAAGCACAGAACATGAGTTTGATGTTGTATACAGAAAAGAAGAAAACAGAAAATCTGAAGTACTGGACTGCTGTATGTGCGTTATGAAGTAATGAGCTTTATGTATCATGGTGGATCAAGCAAGGGTGGTGGTGATAAATGACCTCATTTTAAGGGGGATATATATCTTGCATGCTGATATTGGTGCAGCCAAAATCAGAGCCTTGCTGGTTTGCTGATCATTGCAGTCAAAGATAATTTGGCTTACTCTGTGTCTAAAATGCAAGTTATCTTAGTTAAGACAAATCTTTCATGAAGTCTACTAGTTAGGAGTTTTTTAAGGAAATTTTAATTGTCCAAATCTGAGCCCGAAAGGTCTCAATTATTATAATTTGTTGCTGCTTAAGCCTGGTAGAAGTGATCATAGGTTGGCTGTTTTTTGGTGGTGCTATGAGATTCTTGAGGACTGCATATTGTGTTATTTGTGGGATTTTAATATTGTGGAATTTATTATATTCTGCAGTTCTTAGCAGTAAATATACTTTTCATGATGACCAGGAATGTCATATTCGTAACCTTGCACCCATTTTGTTATCAATGGAAGTTGCCTCAAGCTTAAACTCTATCAGCTTATGGTTTAACTGAAATACATGGTTACAATTCTAACTTGCTAAATCTGACTTGTGCAGTTTGCTTCATGTATATTCGTCGGATCTTCAAGAATATTTTTAGTCATGCTGAGCAAATTTCCAAGGTCAGTGTTCTATTTGAGACCCCTTTTGATTATTGAAATCCATTCAAATGTCATTAGCTCTCATAATTATTTAGACATGAAGATATTTCATGAATAAATATCTTTATTATTATATTATTTTAGACTGAGCCATTTCCATTGTTCAACGTGTAATTTTTGTTGTAGCAAACTTTTATGAATTTGTTGTGGATCATAATTTGATAAATGACTGAAACAAGGCTTAGAATCAGAATACCACAATGCAGGGGGAAAAACCTTTCAAGTTAAGAAATTATATGGATTTGTGTATATTGATTTGCGTAGGAATATTGAATGAAATGTTCTATTCAACCCAAAGGTGAATTCTATTTATGAACTTTATTTTATACTAGGTACATCTAATACTTTAATAACTAACACAATTTTCCTTCGTTGATATACATGACATATATGGATCATATGTGATGTATGTGATACGATATTGATCCTATGTACTTTTTTGTCTTAGAATTGATTTTTCTGACACTTTTGTTTAATTGAAGCTCATCTATCCTTGATCTACCATATAAAGGTGATCATTAGAACTTTTTGATCTGTAAAGTGACACCAGACTGGTGAGACAACATTTAGTCTTCGCTTGTTCTTCTGTCACCCCTTTTGGAATTCCAAACAAAAGTGCTGCAAATTTCTATCTCATTTGGTGGAGTTTTGATAATATGGTTTGCTGCCTCAAATTGTTTCATCCATCATTATTAAATTCTCATTGGCACTACAGTTCTGGAAAAATGATAATCTAATGAAGTGCAAAGTTTGCATCTGAAGCTTAATTCTTGTGCTTGGAATGATGTTTGTCAACCTTTGTGCTTCTTTTGAAACTCTTTGACAGGCAATGGTTGCTAGGGGTTTTCGTGGTGATTGCAATACACATGAGATCTACTTCTTCTCCAACTCTTCCTTTGGTGTTGGAGATTTCCTTTCCTTGCTATGCCTTATTGGACTCATCAGTGCTGCCATCCTGTCAGAACGACTCCTTATTTAATAGAGTATGTTTTGGTTAGTCCTTTACCTATTTTTAGTTATAAATGACAAAATCTTACATTGTAGATGTATGACTGATTTTTTCGGCTCCAAAGCAGATTCCATATGCAAAGTGCAATTCTTTCTGGTTCAACAGACGCTAATTCAGTTGTCCATGCTGCAAGTAACAGAATTATTCAAGTTCATTGGCTGACAGTGAGGATATCAACTTTGTAATTATGATAGAAAGAAGAATCTCATGCACAAGCTTATGACAAACTATTTCTTATGATAGAATCCTGCCATCTTCCACATTCAGTTGTATGACTATTTTTTTGTGATTTGTATATATTCAATGATGCTTGCAATACTCTTTCTTTAATTTGCACACTGGAATTTCTATTTGCGGCTAATGTTTGTATGTTTTGCTTTCACACGGGACCATGTTAATATATTTGTAATGCTGGTAAATCTGATTGACGAGGTCATCTGATATAGCGTCAAACTATTTATCTTGTCAAATGTGAAGAACCGTATCATTTAGTCCCCTGGTGGGGCTTTATTGTTATAATCATGTTGGACTACTTTCTGAATGTACATTGCATTATAGTGCTTCTTACGGATCCCAACTTGAGAACAACTTAATGACATAATTTGTTCACATTAGTTACAAAATTTATGTCATTCAGCTTTCTTTAAGCTGTAAGGCGATGAATGCTAGGTTGTCCTCTGGTGGCAAAATCTTCAACTTCGGTTGCCACATTCATCATGGAATTTCATCAGAACGTGCACTTAAACTGTTCAAAATCACAATTTTCCTTAAACATTATATAGTACAATGTAATATCGAGTGCAATCTGTGCTTTTAGATTTGCTAGGTAATTTTCTTTAGCAGAGGCCTTATCATTCATATCTATTCTAGCACTAGTGCCAACAAACAAAATGGGATTGATGGAAAGAATACTTTATTGTTTTTTTTAATTAATATTTAATATAGTAATATCTGTTTGGATTTATTAAATAATTGCTTGAGATTATAAATCAGAATTATCACATTAACCTCAACGAGTAGGATCATCTTGTATATTTTTAGTTATAAACAACCCCACAAATTGGTTTATTCATTTTCTTGTTAACAAAAGTTCTAAACATTTTCTTACCTAGGTATTAACAGGTCAAGTTTACAATTTCAAATCAATAAAAATATTGAAAACACAATGAATATTGAAATTTGACATGCGTGAGAAAATTCCTCGTGAAGAAATTCATATGTTTATGAAAAGAACATAAAGAGCAATCTTTTATTTTCATTCAGAACTCTCTGTATTTGGGTTGCATTCAAATATAGGCAAAACTTCGTGCAAGCCTGCCTGCATTTGAAGGTGTTTGAGTGTAGAAATTATATCCTTAAATCCTGATGCGGATGCAAAAATGGATCAGATTCTGTTGCTCTGTTCACATCCATATTCCTCGCACTCTTGGCAACAACCAGTTCTGAGGTTTCCAGCTCCTTCCTAAAACTTATTGTGTTCACTGCAATCCATCAATCAAGAGCTTTGCTATTTTTTACATGAACACATGCTACAATAACCTGAGTGACAAACATTTATGACACAATATGTTGATTACAAATTTCTACATGCTGGCAGACATAATAATACAGCAGTAACAAAATCAAGTAGCAACCCTCAGCTATGGCCAATCTTATTCAGGAGTGCTCCCAGTTTCTATGGATAGATGGTGCTATCTATAGGAATAGAAGATGGAAAAAAAGAACTGGGCACGAGTAACAATATAACGTTTACTACTAGTCCAGATGAAGTCCAAGACACCACAAATTTCTGCCTTGCTGTAATGTACGTGAACAGAATCCATCAGAAGGTGGTGGCTTGGAGCTAAGCATAACTTGATCTTCAGAATGGCTACTCCACAGGCATGGGTATTGGCACCCCTGATTCAGCAGTGAGAACCTTGTAAGCATTTTGGATTCTTCTAGTCACAGGACCAACTTCTCCATTTCCAATGATGCGGCCATCAACCATGACAACCTAATGAAAGCAGATATTGTTAATAATAATGAATCATCATACATTTTAAAGTGCCAAGAATCAACAAAAGAAACCTGGCAGGACACAAGTAACTCAAATTAGTTAAGCTCAGTTGTTGCAGTGAAATCATTTCTTATAAATTTTGGAAGTGGCATGGGCTCAAGGAAAAAATATATAAACAAATGTTTTGAAATTGACATGCAGTGGAAAGCTAAGTATAACAAGTTAAATCTGTTAGCTCACTAGGAAAGTTTCATGTGTTTCTCAAAAAAAAAAAAAAAAAATCTTTTCAAGTTCTGATTAACGCAAAATTCGATGAAGTTATCAACAAAGGAAGATGTCTAAGTTAAAATTGAATTATGTCCCTCTAAATTTTGATGGATCAAGTGGCAATCAATTGAGCCATATATGGTTGCACTAGTGATGATGCTGCAGTTAGCCAATTGTTGGCCCAAAGATGGTACATGTGACATGCTGCATGTGTGGCATCCCAGGTTAACTTTACCTGGACCAAAGGGTGTTGATCGTCTGACTAATTTGTCTAAGGACTATGAAGGGCCAGCTCCGTTTTGCCTTAAGGGGACTTCACAATTTCCAGTGAGAATCGAATGGTCTCAAGGACAGACAAGGGATGCATGCCCAAGATATAGAGGGTTTAAGTGCCCTTCTATTTTTTCTTGGTGTACTTTTGATCATAGAGGTTATAGAAATTAAAGATACATGGTTCAATAAAAATGGAATGCTTCAGTGGTGAGTTAAGCGATAGGATAAATCCTTGCAACAGGTCGGACTTCCACTATGAGGGGTTGCTTTCATGGGCAGGAAAACAAACATGAGTGAGTTGAACCCTCACTCACCAAAGAATGTTAATGAGCAACTTGACGGTCTAGAACAGAGAGGATAGGTCCTGAGGCTTCATGGGGTTTGGAAGGATCCTGGGACAAGTGGCAACAGACCAGTTTAACAAGTTTGGGGGATAAATTGGGGTTATGTTGAAGTGGCATGTAGGGGCCTCTTCCTTGATGCTTCTTGATTTCCTTCTATAGATGCTCCCATATCTGATTTCCTTCTATAGATGCTCCCATATCTTCACATTAAACAAAATCATCTCATTGAGGGCAGTTTTCATCAATTGATTGCTTCTTCTTCAAACAAGGTGTCAACATGTCATCCCTCTATGGGCCAACTTTCTCTCGGAATGTATGAGAACACTTGAGTGGTAGTTTTTGAGCATGTTTTTTAGGCTGGGGGGAGCTAAGATGGCATGTTTTATCCATTAGACCTCTTAGATATACTTGTCTGCCCTCCATAGACCTATCACGCCATCTCAATTCCCAAATGAACCCTAGCTATCTCCTCTTGGTGAGGCCCTTCCAAGTTCCAGAACTGCTGCACCTTTTGGCTTCTCCTGCCTGATTTAATCAAATGATGCTTGCTTTATTGCCATGCTTCTCTAGTTTGCTTTTCACCTCCCATATCATCATTGTGTCAGGGTTGTGTTCCTGCTCTTTGCCTTCATGGTAGCGCATGCATGCCTTCTGGAAGCATGCGTCTGTTGCTGTCCTATGGCATTCTTTTCCGGGTAAATGCTGGGACTTGGAAGCCAATCATGTATAACACTCTATAACTGAACCCTTCCCATATGGACAAATGATCACCATTAGTGTTGTGTCCAGAGACTGGTGGTTGTAACTATTGTGGCATAAGATTGATTAGTAGAAGTAAAACCACTGGAAGAATTACAATCTGAGAACCATGCAAAGGTATCTCATTACCAGTAAGGAACCTGGCATGTAGAGATATTTGGCTGTTAAAATTACCAGTCAGCCAGGTTCGCTATAGTTCTGCTTTTCTGTGGCAAAGGATCCAAAAGCTGAATTAACTTGCATGGAATTCACCCCTCAAGTTATGCATTATATGTTGTATTGAAAATATTTGGAGATAATATGTTGCTTCAACCTAGTTGCTAAGTAGTTGTGATTAAAGATGCACGGACATACTATGGAAAAAAATTTATATCCATGATAACTTGCATGGGAGATGGAAAGCAAATAATTTCAGTTGAATATCATAGATAGAGGGACTCACTGGTGTTAGTTCACCCATAGTTCCTGTTGTCCACACCTGTCCATGCAAATACTCATGTCACCACAAGGAGGGGAGAGGTTGCAAATTTTATTGAAAAATCAAGGATAATTTTGACTTTTCTAATGCACCTCAATATTTAAATGAAGTTATTTGATTTATTTAGTATTCTCCATTCAATTAGTAGATGGCAACATGCATAGCAGCATTTTCAGGAAAATGAGATCAAAAGAATGCACTACAAGGAAAATACTAACTTATGATACACAATGGTAAAAGAAATATCACAGCAGATGATGAAACATTATATTATGAGCAATACAAAATAATCATAAAAATCAAGCCTTGTTGTGTACATTCTAGGTTTGCTAAAGAATCCTTATGCACTAATTCTTCTTAGCAAGGACTTATTAAGTGTTAAAAAAAAGGACAAATTTACTCATGGAAATATGGAAATAATACCACAACTTATCAAGGGGAGAAGAAAAAGGTAACCATGCACCATAAGACCTTTACTAAAATTATAGATTAGCCTTCAGAATTCATGTCATGGTCTCAAGTCCCAAGGTGATATCCCTTGTCATCACACTTTTTAAGTACATCCATGTGGTTCAACATCCTCTGCAGTTAACAGCCTTTAGCTTGGATAGAACCCACTACTCTGAGATCTTTAGTTATTTTTCACTCATGATCAAACTTAATCAATTTCTAAATTTCTACAACCATCTAAGCTCCTTACTATCAAGGTTTTAAAAACTGGTACTGAAGGAGGTACCAGTTCTCTGTTGGACATTTGCGGTACTGGTCTATCTCATGTTGATACATGGTACAAGGCTACGTCTTGCTTCTGTATGGAGATGAAAATTTGATTGGTTTTTTTCCCATTTCTTTGGGTATTTTGATACATAATATGAATATCAATTTATTTTTTTCCATGTCTTGGAGATTTTCAGTCAGGTGCCGTTGCTGAAGTACTGGTATCTGTACCAACACTTGTGCATTCAATAGGGTGTAAGAAACTAATAAAAACTAAAAGTGAAATATGGCACTCAAAATATTGTAATGGAATAAAATGACTCACTTCAAATTTTCAAAAGGATATAAAAAAGTTGACTCTTGTTCATTGCTAAAAACAGGTGGTGTTAGGTGAGGCGGAACAACATATTCCCTTCTGAACTAAAATGGAATTGAAAGGCTTATGCAAAAGAGTTGGAGAGAATATGTTCTCATCATCATAAAGTTGGTCATCTCTCTTTCAAGTTATGTCAGAAAAGGGATTCATACAGAAAGAAATTATTAAGTGCAGCTGAATGCAAACAGATGGTTGAGAAGTACATAGAAAATATTAATATGACCATTTTCCTTATGATTTCACATTTAATGTCTCCTGTGCACCTTGCAATCATCTACTTGCATTCAGCTACAGCTAGTAGTTTCTTTTCGTGTGAACCCCCTTGCTGACATGATTGTGAAAACAGATGTTCAACTTATGGTCACAAGTACATATTTCTTATCTAAACTCTTTTTCATAAATCTTTGAATTTCGTTCTGGTATAAACAAGAGAATGCAACACTACTACACTCAAAAAAATGAGTACCGCTTAGCCTCCCCCACCACCACCTCTTTTAGCACAGACAAGAATGTTGCCCTTGAAGTTTCAATACTTTGCACAATTGTCGAACCACCTCAAGGCTGATGCCCCACATTCAACAATAACCAATCAAATTCCATTATAGCATATAAAAAAATAATGAATGGATGCATTAATTTTTCTAAGTTTTAACCTTTGTTTATATTTTTTTTCCTGTAAACATTAATTAATGAGCAGATGTTCTATATTTTTAGTATTTAATTATTTTTTAATATTTATTAATATTCTCTATTCAAAAAAATTGGTGATATGCAAAAGCAATATAGGCAGTTAAGAATTTATTTTATTAATTCTTGACGTAGGTTCTATGTTTTTACACATATTTTTATGACTTTTAGGCAATTCTTCTTTAAAAATAGCTTAAAAATCAGACAAATATGTCAACCAACAGAAGACAGGTTCACCATTTTAAAATTTATCTTAAAGTTATCCATGCATGTTCCACATTTTTCATTAATCAATCTTCTTTCCAATTTTTAAATGGTTTCTATTGAAAATAGCCGATTGTGTTTGGTTAGGAAGTTATTTATTCTCTTTATTTAGAATAGATTTTTTAGCTTTCTGTTTTTCTTTTGTAATTAGATTTTGTAGATTTCCTACTTACCTATTTTGGTGGGATTTCTAATTCAAAAGAAGTTTGTTTCCTTTTTTTTTTTTCTTTCTGTGGACTGTTATAACAGCCACCTATATATATATATATTAGGGAGTAATTTCATTAATAAAAAAGTAAGAGGAGAAAAAATCTCAGAATTCTTCATGTTATCAGAGCCTGGTTCTTCCTTTGCTGGATTTCCTTCACACTCCCGTGAATTCCCCCACTGTGCCTCTTCACGTACGTGAGCTTCACGTAAGCGTCCCAGTTCTTGGACCGGTTCTTAGAGATCCCGTGCGACACAAGCCTCCAGCCACACCTCTTGCCTTCGCACGTTCTCCCACGGTGGATCACAAAGAAGCCTCGCCTTTGCACGTTCTCCCAAGGTGGATCCCTCCACGTCTTCACATGGATTTTCTTCACGTCTTCACGTGGACTCCCTCCTTTCCCACCGTGACTTGGGAGCAACCGTGACCTGCGAGCCCATGAGAAATATCTCAAGAAGAAGTTGGTTATAGATCTTTCCGTAAAGAGGGTTCGCTGGGAGATGTCTCCTAGACGTGAACCCTAATTCCTCCCAAACAATTCAATCCCTTGCCACACCTTCATGCCCAAATACGACATGGCCTTACAATCTTCTTCTTCGGAAGTTACCTCTAGATCCGAGTCAGTCCTATCGTATCTGATAACTCTTCTCACCTTGTTACAAACCATAAACTTCATGGCCATAATTTTCTTCAATTGTCACAGTCCATCTTCATGTACATCTGCGGTAGAGGAAAGAATGGACATCTCACAGGTGAAACCTCTGCCTTAAAAACGATAGATCCTATATATCGGGCCTGAAAAACTGATGATCACTTGGTTATGTCATGGCTAATAAATTCATGTCCATGGAGGTTGGAGAAAATTTCTTGCTCTTTAGAACGGCCAAGGAAATATAGGAGGCTGCTCGTGAAACCTACTCTAGTACTGAAAACTCCTCAGAGTTATTAGAGATTGAAACTAGACTATATGATCTACGACAAGGAGAATTGAGTGTTGATATTTCAACACTCTTACATGCTGTTGGATGCAACCGGACTTGTACGAGATTTATTCTTGGCAGTGCCCGGATGACTTTGCCTTGTATAGAAAAATTGTTAAACAAAAAAGGACCATCAAATTTCTTCTTGGTCTCAATAAAGTCCTAGACGAAGTCAGAGGGAGAATTATGAGAATTAAACCCCTTCCTACCATTCGGGAGGCCTTTGCAAAAGTTTGAAGAGAGGAAAGTAGTAAGAAGTTGATGATGACAAACAACCACAACACATCGTCTGTTGAAGGGTCAGCCTTGTACACTCATAATTCCTCTCAGAATAATAAGCCTAGGAAAGGATGACCATGGTGCGATCATTGTAAGAAAACTAGTCATGTGAAGGAGACATGCTGAAAAATACACGAAAACCTGCAGATTGGAAGCCATCTAGTGGAAGATACGAGGGGGAGAATTGTGCAAATACTGCTGTTACAACCGACAACAATACAGAATTCAGCCCATTCACCAAGGAGCAAATTGAGGCACTGCAGAAAATGTTTAGTAATGTTTCCAGTCTCGTACAAGCACCACAATCCTCTGCTGAGCAACCTACCAGCCTTCTAGCACACCAAGGTACACCATCCTTTGCTCATACCGTCCAAAGCAATAAATCAAAACCCTGGATAGTTGACTCGGGAGCCTTGGATCATATGACGGGAGACATCAACGTCTTAAAAAATTACAGCCCGTATACCAGTCACTCTACAGTCCGAATAGCTGATGGTTCATTATCACTAGTACAGGAACCGGATCAGTCAAATTGACAATTTTCACCTTTACTCTGTCCTTTATGTTCCAAAATTAGACTGCAATCTACTCTCAATCAGCAAACTTACTAGTGACTTAAAATGTGACTAAATTCTATTCCAATCTTTGTGATTTTTAGGCAGTGGATTCGGGGAAGATGATTGGCAGTGCTGAAATACGTGGTGGACTATATTTGCTCAAAGAAAATAATCTCCTCAGTAGACAAGTTCATCCGTCAAGTTGTGTTTCTGAGTCTAGTTCAAATTCTATTAATCTTATTTCCAATTCTGTATCTGGTTAGTTGAAAGACAAGTCATGTTATGGTATTGTCGCTTTGGTCATCCAAATTTTGTGTACATTGAAAAGTTGTTTCCGCATTTGTTCATCAATAAAAAGTCTAATTTCTATCAATGTGAAATTTGCCAGCTTGCAAAACATACTAGACATGTGTACTTTAACATGCAATACAAGCCTTAACATCCTTTTTCTGTGATTCACAGTGATATTTAGGGGCCCTCATGTGTAAAAAATATAAAGGGGGCCCGATAATTTATTTCATTCATAGATGAAACATACAAGAACAACATGGACATTCCTTATGAAAGAAAAATCCGAAACAGCCACTATATTTCAATCCTTTCATTCCATGATCTCCACTCAATTCCAAAGCAAAATTCATGTTCTTAAAATAGATAATGCTAAGGAGTATTTTAATTCCATTCTTGGCCCTTATCTTTCCAAGCATGGTGTCATTCATATAAGCTCTTGTGTTGATACTCCGCAACAAAATGGGGCCGCTGAGAGAAAGAAAAGGCATTTACTTGAGGTGGCCCATGCCATAATGTTCTTTAATCATGTACCTAAACACTTTTGGGAGGAACCCATACTCACAGTCACATATCTCATCAATAGGATGCCTAGTCGAGTCCTAAAATTCCAAACTCCTCGTCATATTCTCATGGAAGCCTATCCATATATCCGCTCCTTTTCTTCCGACTTACCACAGAAGGTTTTTGGTTGTTCCTCCTTTGTTCACATTCATCAACAATACCATACCAAACTTGATCCCAAGTCTCTCAAATGCATCTTCCTCGGTTACTCCTCTAACCAAAAAGGATACAAGTGTTACTCTCCAATTACTAGGAAAGTATACAACTCCATGGATGTCACATTCTTTGAGAACCAACCTTACTTTCCCAAATCCAAAATTCAAGGGGAGAACTCGAGGGAATATCAGATTTGGGATCCTCCAAGATACTCAAGCCGGTTTTCCTTCAACTGAAAATACTCAAACAGATTTTCCTTCAACTGAAGATACTCAAACAACTGAACCAAACCCTGGCACTCAACCAACTCCACTTGAAGAACCAAACTCTGTCACTGAAACAGCCCCAATTGTCTCTACTCCAACTGTCCCTACCACTGAAACAGCCCCAATTGTCTCTACTCCACCTCGACTTGACACTAATGATCATGAACTTCGTGTCTATACCAGAAGGAGAAGAACCACCGAGCATATATACACTATGCAAACCCGGGACTGTCAAAAACTGGAACCAAGTCCTACTGCATCTGATAATCATGATGGTATGGATTCCCTATCTCATGATTCTCTTGCACCATTGGTTGATGACTCAAATCAACCAATTGCACACAGGAAAGGTATTCAAAGGTGCACTGGTCATCCTATCGAAAGATATGTAGCTTACGGAAAATTGCTACCATCTTATAGGGCTTTTGTGTCAAACCTTGATAGTGTGCAGGTTCCTAACTCTATCCAAGAGGCTCTAAAAGTTTCAGCACGGAAACAAGCAGTTGAAGAAGAGATTCGGGCTCTAGAGAATAATGACAAGCGGACTCTTACAGAGTTACCTCATGGTAAAAATCCTATGGGCTGCAAGTGGATATTCACGGTCAAATACAAAGCAGATGAAAGTGTTGAGAGATTCAAAGCCAGACTTGTGGCCAAAGGCTTCACAGTCATATGGAATTGACTACCAGGAAACCTTTGCACCTGTTGCCAAGCTCAATACTGTTTGGGTTCTACTTTCTCTTGCAGTGAATCAAGATTAGCCTTTACACCAACTTGATGTTAAAAATGCCTTCTTGAATGGAAACCTTGATGAAGAAGTCTACATGACTATACCTCCGGGCTTGGAGAATGTTTGAACAACAGGTTGTTTTGCAAGTTGAAGAAGTCCTTATACGGCTTGAAGCAACTCCTCGTGCTTGGTTTGACAGGTTTGCTAAAGCCATAATTACAAATGGATACAATCAGTGTCAACTGATCATACACTGTTTGTTAAATCTAATCATGGTGGTAAGATAGCTATCCTCATAGTATATGTAGACGATATCATCTTGACAGGTGATGATTCAGAGGAAATTATCAGACTCAAAAAGATGCTTGCAACAGAATTTGAGATCAAGGATCGTGTGACTCTCAGATACTTTCTAGGAATGGAGGTGGCTCGGTCTAAGGAGGGAATTGTCATCTCCCAAAGAAAGTACATCTTAGACTTATTAAATGAAACAGGTTTGCTTGGTTGTAAACCTACTGATACACCCATGGATCCCAACAAAAAGCCGAATAGAAGTGAAGAAAGTAATCCAGTTGACAAAGGAAGATACCATAGACTTGTGGATAAGTTAATCTACCTATCACACACAAGACCTGACATTGCATTCTCAGTCAGTGTAGTGAGCCAACACATGAATAATCCGAGTGAGGATCATTTGGAAGCAGTAAACAAAATTTTGAGATATTTGAAGATGACTCCTGGACATGGTTTGCTCCTCAAAAGATCTGAAAACCATGAAGTTAAGATATACACAGACGCTAGTTGGGCAGGAGAGGTAACTGATAGAAGATCAACCACTGGTTACTGTTCGTACGTTTGGGGCAATCTCGTCACTTGGAGAAGCAAAACGCAAGCTGTTGTCTCTCGAAGTAGTACAGAATCAGAATATCGTGTTCTTGCACTAGAAATATGTAAGTAGGGATGGCAATTTTCTCCGTTTCCCCGTTTATCCGATCGGTACCGTTTTTAACGGATCGGTGAATCCCCGGTTTAAACGGCTTAATGGGTAACGAAAATTTTTCGTTAATGGCTAAATGAGTAAATGGCCCGAGGATGGTATTCTCTGCCCCATCCCCGTCCTCGTTAGCTTTATAATATAATTAAATTTTAAATATATATATAATATATTAAAAATTAAAATAAATAATATATATATATACGTTTGAAATGCAATTAGAATTTGATAGATCATTTCCTATCTGGTTTGTTACTGTGTTAAAGCTAATGTGTTAGATGTATCAATATCAACGATTGATTGTTGGCGATTGATCTATCTTATCCTAAAAAAAATTATTTTTAAAATTTTTAATAAATTATAAATTTAATAAAATAATTTTATTTTTTTATGTAAACGGGCAAACGGGTATTCACTGGATACCCGTTTGCCCAGCCGGGTATTTTCGACCCCGTTCCGTTAACTATAACGGCTTAATAGGGCGAGAAACGGGGACATTTTTTAAATGGGGATGGGGATCGGTATAGATCGCCCCGGGCCGTTGCCATCCCTATATGTGAGGGAATGTGGCTTCAAAGGTTATTAAGGGAGCTTAAGGTTGAGACAAAGGATACAATCAAAATGTTCAGTGATAGTCAAGCAGCCATTAGCATAGCCAAAAATCATGTGCATTATGACAGAACAAAACACATCGAGATTGATCGATACTTCATCTCAGAGAAGGTCAACAACAGAATTGTTTAGCTAAGCTATGTTCCAACAAGACTTCAGATTGCTGATATTCTCACCAAAGCACTACCAAGGGTCAGCTTTGATGAATTGAACTCTAAGCTTGGTTTATATCAAGGTTGTCAATTTCGTTTCGAATTATGTTTCGGTTTAGCTTATAAAACGAAATATTTCGGTATCGGACCGTTTTGGTGCTTCGTTTCGGAATATATATATATATATATATATATAATAAAATTTATTCATAATTCATATTCTTTATAAATAATAATAACAACATAAAATAAAGAGTTTAAGTTTTTAAGAGTTTGATATATATATATATATAATGAAAAATTTATTCATAATTCATATTCTTCATAAATAATAATAATATAAAAATAAAGAGTTTGAGTTTTTAAGAGATGCGACCGTGGGGATAGGGTAACTAGAATTTTTTTGTTATTATATATATATATTAAAATGAGGATAGGGTACTTAGGATTTTTTTGATATTATATATATTTTTTAAAATAGTTCTGAAAGGTTTAATAATTCATAAATTGATCTCCAAAACATATTTTACCGAAACGGCCGAAACATACCGAAACTACCGAAAACGGCCAAAATACTCCGAAACGCATCGAAACGACCGAAAAATCTTCCGAAACGAAACGCAATACTTATCTTTTCGGATAAGCTACCGAAACGAAACATCCGAAACGAAATGAAATTGACAACTTTGGTTTATATAATATATATAACCCAGCTTGAGGGGGAGTGTTGAAAATAACCGATCCTTATGTGTTTGGTTAGGAAGTTATTTATTCTCTTTATTTAGAATAGATTTTTTAGCTTTCTATTTTTTTTTAATTAGATTTTGTAGATTTCTTACTTACCTATTTTGGTGGGATTTCTAATTCAAAGTCTGTTTCCTTTTTTTTCTGTGGACTAGTATAACAGCCACCCTTTCATATATTAAGGAGTAATTTCATTAATAAAAAAGTGAGAGGAGAAAAAATCTCAGAATTCTTCATCCTTAAAAAATAGTTTTAAATAATGAAAAATCTATTATTTGTAGATTAAATTTTAGGACATCCCTTCATTTCTATATATTTTTGGGATTTCTATATTTTTAGTCATTTCCATAGAACTAATTAAATAATTACAAAAATCTCAAAAAATAGATTTCTTGAAGGTCTTTCATAGGCATTGTACCATATATTTTTCAATGATTGATTGAATGCCATTTTTGAGGAATAATTTAAAATCGATCACAATTTTGAGCTTACGCTTAGTGCTCCTAAAAGCTCCATTAGATATGTTCTGAGCCAAAAAACAGTAGCACGTGCATGTTAAAAATGTAAGCACTCTACCACTTGTTAGGTACAAATTCCATTTATTTATTTTTTATTAATATTATAATGTAAAATATTAATAATTTATAAAAAATGAAATCTTTGTCGAGAAAGATTAGAATCACGATTAAGGCTTGTTGTACCAAAAATCATTACCATTTTGGTATCAAATTGGTATGGTTCAGTATGGGATATACAATACCAAACTGACGTAGTAGTCATTCCGTATTGAACTAAAAACATACCAATTAGGTAAAGTAGAAAGTTCTAACCCATAAACCTCCCATGTTAGGTCAAACAAGTTTGTCCAGCATGGTACAAGACGGTTCAGTATGCTATGAAGTCAATATAAGGTTGGTACAGGGTGGCTCAGGACGGTACCATCCTCGTACCATTTCAAAACGATGAACTGCCAGTACAATTTGGCACACTATATACCAGATGATTTGGTATGGTTCAGCGTACCTTGATCACAATCTTATAGGATGCTGTCCACCTTACAATATATCCAAAATCCATAAAAAGGATTTGGCATGACTTTCCCTAATTTTCTCACATGTCAATTTTCAGCCTTCAAAAAAATAAAATGGAGGGAAGGGATGAATAGAGTCATCAGATATGGGTTCATCTACTTTCTTATTTTCCAGCTAACGTCTTCCATACAACCACATATTCTGAAGCTTTACTTGATCTTGGATGAAGATTCTTCTTCAATCTTTTCTAGTTTATGAAATCTGAGTTAAACGGAGGAACCTCAAATCAAGCATGCATAAAGGTGTTTGATGGATGAGATTCTCAGATGTAAGAGCAATATAAGTTGATAAACCTACACCGCAGACAAAGACTTGTAGCTATGGAGGACCTACTTACTGGGCATTCATGCTCATTACCTTGTTTTGCAGGAGAATCCGAAGAGGAAATGCCTTACGCTTAAAGCCCGTGTTTTTATGTGGCTTTTGTGGGTGTGAAATGCTGCAAGTATCATTTTGATGTGCTAGCCTAGATTCTTTTGCTTATGTGAAGCTTAATAGCCTCATTTGAAAAAAGTTCTGCATGGTATGCTTGTATATTGTGTGATGTTAGTGGATTTTGTGACATTCTTCCAAACTATGTATATATTGATAGCAAATTTTGTAAAATTCTCTAAGCAATGTATACCAACTTGTACATCCTAAATTGTATACATTTGTGGTTGTCTTGAGTTTGAGTTATTGTGCAAATTTAAACGTTTTTTCATGCACACTGATTTCAGACCAATATATTGATTATCTAAGGAATGTGTCTAGCATGTATAAATTGCCCCAGATCTTGATATGGTTGTTATATCACAGGATTTAAAAAAATTATACAAACAAGGTATAAATAGGCATGACTTTGTTAATGAAATTAATCTGCTTGGATAAAATGTGGACAGTTAATCAATTCGCCTGACTCCAGATTATAGTGAACATAAATCTCTATCAAAATAATAAAAATGATAATAATATTAATATATTAATAATATAAGGCTTCATGACCCTTCTTGGCCTTGGTCTTAAGATCATAGCTGATCATGCTCTCAAAGTGGGGGCATGACAAAAACAGTCCTTTTAATCTCAAGATATTGATAGTAAAATTTCTCCACTCTCCTTCGCCTGCAAATGTAGACTAGTGGCCAAACTACCTTAAATTCCGTGTGTTCTCTTAATTTATTTTACTCTCTTATCTTTTTCATTTCTCTTTTATCCCCTGTGCATCTTTAGTCATAACAAATGATGTCAGAGCTCTCCCTATACACCTTTTCTCATAACATTATCGTATTCTCTCAACAAAATGATGGCTCATGAGAAGCACTTGTGAAGCAACTAGCTTAAGATAACATGTAAATTCCACTATAGTGACACCAACTACAAGAGAAAAATGCAATATATTTAATTGGCATACAGGTTAGTGGTCATGTGGATCTATTCTAGTTATAACTTAACATTCTCTGTATTATTGAAAATCTTGTTTTCTTTAAGTGCTTTTCATAGGAAAAATGGTTTAGATATAACTACATTAACATGAATTATTCTTGACTACAATTTTTGTGTGTACACATCTTTTAGTTATTCATGGCCAGTAGCAAGGTTTTGGTCCTCATCAAGCCTTGCTATTTGAAGATCCATATAACTACATTAAAATTTAAATATTTTTTCCTTTTGTTATGTCATTTTTTTGTGTCAAATCTATTTTTAGATATAGCTTAGATAAGGGGGCTTAAAGTCGAGCTAAAATACAAAATTTGTGCAAAGAAGCATTTGTCTCAAGTGCAAAGTAGGCACAAAAGAAGTCACCTGATCAATGTAGTGGATTTAGAGCATGTTAGATGTCGAGACCTGGGCATCGATGAGGGCATTCCCATCTTGTTGAGAGAAGTTTTAATGACTATTTAGTAGTTATCAAAACTCTTTCATGAAAACTCCTCAAATTACCTCAACTTCCTTTGTAACAAAGGGATGGAAGCAAATATGGGCGATGAATCGAGAAAAAACCTGAAAAAAGAACGGAATCCTTCTCTTTCCCATATTCCTCTGCATGTAATAATCCAAGTGACTTTGCATTGTGAGAGAGTTTTTGTTTCAATTGTAAATGGATACAAGAGTGCAACGTGACAAATCCTAGTCAAACAAAAGTTTTGGGAACATAAAACTCACGTTTCAGAAAGGTGTGTTGACAATAATCTTTCAGACTGAATTTTATGTCTACCTACAGAGGTATCAAAGCCTCTATGCTAGCTTTCATACTGCCCTAAGGATGATGATTATGCCTTTAAATCATCTACTTACATAGTTTTCCTCAGGAAGATGGATCTATTGAGAGGTATAAGGCTCACTTTGTGATTAAGGGTTATACCCAGTTGTTAGGTTTGCTTCAATTTGCCTTATTCTAGCCATTGTCACGTATATGGATTAGATATATACCAAATGGATGTTAAAACTATATTTCTCAATAGAGAACTAGATGAGAAGAACTATATGGATCAACTTGTTAGGTTTGTAGCTAGACACCATAAGTGCAAAATGTGTAAAGCTCAAATGGTCTTTCTACAATCTAAAACAGGCATCCATATGATGAAACCTCAAATTTCATTAAGCCATCTTAATAGATGGGTTTATGATGTTAGAAGACTATTGTGTATACATTAAATGGACCAAGGGTAGTTCGTAATCCTGTGACATTTTATTAGCTGGAAACAGTAAGAATTTAATTGATGCCATTAAGAAGTGATTTACGTCTAACTTCAAAACGAAGGACATGGGTAAAGCCAATTATATACTTGGTGTCAAGACTGTAAGGGATTGATTCAAAAGACTTCTTGTTTTATGTCAAGAGACTTCATATCAAAAAGATGCTTGAAAGATACCACATGCACAATTCTAAACCTATAGACATTCCTATAGAAAAGAATTTGAGGCAAAGCCTGGGTCCTAAGACTCTAGAGGAAAAATAAAAATATATCAAGACTTTCCTATTCCACTGTAGCCAGAAGCTTGATATATACTATGACGTGCACACAATGTTATGTTGTTAGGCTTGTCGGCCATTTCAGACCGACCTAGGACTTGTGCATTGGAAGATAGTCAAGAGGACATTAAGGTGTCTCCAAAGAATAATATGCTATGTTATCAAGATAAGGATTTACACCTAGTAAGTTATAGTGATGCTAATTGAGGAGGTAACCTAGTGAGTGCAAATCAATAAATGAATATGCATTCTTTTTTTTGATAATGGCACCATATCTTGGAGTAACAAAAAGTAATTATGTATTCCTTATCCACCATGGAGGCTAAATCCTCACTCATGCATTAGATCCAGTGATGATCCACTGTGATAGCACGGCTATACTGGCTTATGCCAAGGACCTCAAATATTATGGTAGAACTGACACAGTCAAGTAAGGTACCATTTTGTAAGAGACATTGTGGCATTTAAAACAAATAGTCATAAGCACATTTCTATGAGTTAGATGGTTGCAGATCTGCTCATCAAACACATTGCCAGGGACTTGTATATGATACATCAAGTTCCTAGGACTGCATAGAATGCGATTATATTTATTCAGTTGACAACTATATAATGATACATTATTGGATAAGTTAATTCAGTTACATTTGACTAGAAATTATATGTTTCATTATGTATGTTTATGGCATGATGCATAAGTTACAACCAGCCAAACATGTTGATTGGCTAAGCTTGGTTTGCTGACATAAGCAATTACCTCTGACATTGATAAAGCGAGTAGAGATGAACAACTGATCTATAGCACTAAAAGAGTGAATTTAGTTCAAATTGTTGATGTGTTTCCATGGTAAAGATGAAAAAAATGCTTTTTATGTAATTAAAAGCCGATATTATTGTTTCCCCACCATTCATGAAGCTAATATAAAATCGGATGCAAAACTTTATTTGGTAGCATAGAGAGGGAACATATAAACAACACTTTAAAGGGAGATTACTAGAAAAGGGGTTAATATGGATCCAAATGTCATTAAGAAAAAAATAAAAACAAATTTGGAATTACATCACTCACTTATATTCATTAGCTAGCCATTTAAATCATCTAATAAGATTGGACATAATGGTGGACACATGTAAAGTTAGAGAGGGATTAAGCATGGATCTCTTAAGGGATTGAGAGATGCTTGATTCAGTGTAACTAAATGAGTCTAAGGTATGACACACCATATTCACTTTTTATTTACTATTTTGAGTGTTGATGCTTCCATCCTTGCCCTAACAGGTTTCTAATATGGAGCCTGCAAATATAGGTGCTATATTCGTCAGTAACATGATCCATTTGTCTATATGAATTAGGATTAAAATTTAGCAGCATGACAAAGCATTAATCAGGGCATGCTCATCATGTGCGAATGGGACATATTAGATATCGAGACTTGGGTGCCCATGAGGACATGTCCATCCTGTTGAGAGAAGTTTTAATAGCTATTTGACAGTTATCAAAACTCCATGACAACTCCCCAAACTACCTCCACTTCCTTCATGATAGGAGGGGAGCATATATCGAAGAAGAATTGAGAAAAAAGAAGAAAAAGAAAGGAATCCACTTTCCAATCTCCCTCTGCATTCAATAATCCCAAGCATGGTTTGTCATCTCAGTACCAATGGTGTCACGAGTGTTGGTATGCCCTCCATATCAGTTTTGATAGTATGCTTGGTAGGGCATACCATGATCCCAAGTGACTTTGAGTTGTGAGAGAAAATTTTCATTTCAATTGTAAATAGACACCTATCCACAAAATTAAGAGTCCGTGCAAGTAATCCTAGCTAAAAATAAAGCCTAGGAACATACAACTCATGTTTCCAAAAGGTGTTGATAATCATCTTTCATAATAAACTTTATATCTTCTCACAGAGCACACAAAAGAGACAAGGGTATTATTTGTTGAAGGAAGCAAATCGTGCATAAACATCCAGGTTGATTATGTGCAAGAGCAAGTTGCCTTCATCATAAAATTTCTTCAGTTGTTTGAAATTGGTAGGGTTTTACTAGTTTAGCAAGAAATAGAAATTTTAATTTGTATGTGCTAATCTATAAAATGCCAGTCCAATGACAAATTGGTCATGAGGCTTTTGTATTACTCACATTAAGTTAATTATCTACAGCTTTAGCCGTCTTTGTATATGGATGTAATATGGTTTATATGTATTTTGCAGCACCAATGAAAGTTCTATTTGCGAAATGTTTCACCACTCTTCCTCCCATCTGCTTATACTTTCTTTTCTTCTTGTTCTATCTTCAAGTCATCTATGTGGTCACATGTTTATCTAGCCATAGCTGCACACAAACAAAATGTTTTAGTTCTTTGTGATTCTTTTTTCTTGCTATGGTTGCTTGCAATTTCCTTTTATTTCTCTAATTTGTTTTTCCTAGCTTTTATGCTTTAACAAGCATCCATGTAAAAAATATTCTTAACTTCTACACTTTGTGAACCTTGTTTTCTTGATATCTATCGTCTGACTTGTACCTACAGAGTTGCAAGTCTTGTAGCTACCATCAACATTCACTTAACTATCACTAACATATATTGTCTATCATAAAAGTTCCACAACTGCAGCTTGGCTTTGTTAATCTTATTCTAGGTACCATACAAATAGTCATTGTAATACCCAATCAAAGAGGAGGCATACGGGGACAGATGGCACAAAGAATTTGTTGCAAGCTAAAGAGAAAATAGCTAACAAGGAAAATAGAACCACATGATTCCATAACAGAACATACAAACATAAGATCAGATCAGCTAACATTGTTACAAATGAAGAGGGTCATTAACACTTATTAGAAATGTAATGCATGGAAAAAATGCCTTTAGTGAAAGCCTCAAAAGTTCGGTATTTCAAATTGCATACCTCATCTGCAGCATGAAACTCAGAAAGACTAATACGTCGCTCACACAGGACCACGTTCTCTTTCACCACAAGATCCATGACCTGATGTTTTGAAAAAGAAATTTACTCAGTTGGATTTATGATGTTCTTTCACTGCAATTAATGCTCTTGCCCCATGATTTTCAAAAAGTAAAATAATTTGTGTATCAAGCAAGGTCTGCAAAACGAACCGATGGTGTACCACAAATTCAGGCCGATTCAGCCTTCTTTTGTAATTTTGGTAATTTTTTTTTTTTTTTTTTTTATGTGGCATACAAGGCTCAGATTCTCTTGTGAACTCACTTCCTTTCTCCTCTGTCTTATTTTCATTCAAAATCATTATGTAAATATCATTCTTTCTCCTATTTCCTTTTTTCTTTCCATTATCTAAGTTTTCTCATGGAAATAAAAGAATATCCCTAATTTGAATGAAAAAAAATATTAGAAAAATAATTTTATTTAGAATAAAAATCAACTCTCCTTCTCAAAAATAAATTTGAAAAAATTTAGAAAATAGCACTTTAATGAGCATCAAGTTAGAACACTTTCACTCCGAACAAAATCACAAAAAATCAATTTAACTTAAAAATAATAAGAAAACAAGATAGCATAAAAGATTATCTCAAATATTATTTGCAAAACTTTATTCAATGCTTGGTCAAATTTACAGGTTTTCAGACTTAGAATCCCGATAATAGTGAACCTCACACTAACCTATCTTAACTTAATCCATAACTCATTAAAAAATAAAATTAAACTTACCATAAAATTCTAAGGTTAAAACAAATTTCTTAGCATCCAAAAAGTAACACTTTACTAGACCGGAGGTTGCACACTTTCTTAACAAGGGAGCTTTGGTCTAGTAAAATGTCATAGTATGAATTCTAAGAAATACATTTTAATCTTAGGATTTTATGGCAAGTTTAATTTTATTATTTTAATGAGCTACGATATAGGTTAGCATGAAGTTCATTGTCACTATATTCTTGTCTAAGTCTGAAAACCCTGTAAGTTCGATCAAGCATTAACCAAAGCTTTACAAATTATATTTTAATATTATATTTCTAATATCTTGTTTTCTCATCATTTCTAAGTTAAATTGATTTTTGGGATTTTATTTAGAGTAAAAGTACTTTAACTTGATGCTTACTAAAGCATTATTTTTTGAAATTCTCTAAATTTATCTTAAGAGAAGGATTGGCTTTTTATTCTGAAGAAATTTAATTTTTTTTTTAATATTTTTAGTGAATTCAAATGGAGGGTATTCTCTTATTTTCATAAGAAATCTTCAAGAAAAAGGAAAAAAGAAGAAAGAATGGTATTTACTTAGATGATTTTGAATGAAAATAAGAGAAAGAAAGAGGATGTAAGATTATAAGAGACTCTGAGCCTTGTATACCACATAAAAATGAAAAAACTTAGAAACAACATGAAAACATTAAAAAAAAATTGCAAAATAGGGCCAAACCAGCTGTGTACCGAATTGAACCAAACTAGTCTGGACAATGTAAGTTCACTAGAGGCTCTTAGCCTCGTATGCTATATAAAAAAAAAGACATTGAAACATGAAAAAAAAATTGCAAAAGGGTCGAACTAGCTGTTGTATTGAACTTAAAAGGCAAACCAAGCCAATAGCGGACTGATTTGGTTGGGCCGAACCAATCAGATCGGTTCGGCAATCCTTGGTATCAAGGTTCACTTATTAATTTGGATATTCTGATATCCTCTAAGACAAGTTTTCCAATTTGAATAGATTAATGAAACACTAGGCCTATTCATATTTGTATCTAATCCATTGTCGGTGTGAGGGACTATAGATGAGACTTTCAGGACATTGGGTGTTCTCTTCTTTAAGAAGAAACTTTCTTGTTGAGAAGCTTGAGTAACAAAAATCTTGTGTCAATTGGTTTTTATTGTCTAATATTCCAAGTGATCAGGATGACTATAGATTGTGTAGTTTAAAGATAGTAGAATCCTATTTTACCAAGATATACCGGACTGTACTGATGTGGAACTGATATTATATCAGTTCACCATTTTAAAATGGTATGGAGCTAATACCATCCTAAACCGCTCTATATAGCTCAGAACCGCCCTGTACCAACCTCATACCAACCTAATATCATACTAAACCATCCCATACCATGTTGAACCATCCGATTTGGTTCAACATGAGATGATTTATAGGTGGGAACCTTCCCAACTCACCTAACCGGTACAAGATGATATGTATGCCGTTAGTTCGATATGTGATGATCAGTACATCATCATATTAGTACGATACACCCGTACTAAATTGTACCGATCTAGTATCAAAATGATACCAATTCTTGATATGGTGAACCTTGTATTTTATTAAATTGGTTATTGTTATCTCATTTTCAAGGCACTATATACAATTGGTAAATAAAGGGCGATCCTAATACCTACTAATTATGTAATATGCAAGGTTTAATGTGCCACTATTGGTGTTGGTACAATATAATGTGCTAGCGTACCAACATAGTACGTTGCGGCATCTTGATATTACGATGGGACCCTTTCTTTTTTTTCATTTTTCCATATTTTATGGTTTTTTAGATTTGTTTAAGTCCCATATTAGGGTTGGGTGAGGTGTTGGTGGGAACCTTCCCAACTCACCTAACCGGTACAAGATGATATGTATGCCGTTAGTTCGATATGTGATGATCAGTACATCATCATATTAGTACGATACACCTGTACTAAACTGTACCGATCTAGTATCAAAATGATACCAATTCTTGATATGGTGAACCTTGTATTTTATTAAATTGGTTATTGTTATCTCATTTCAAGGCACTATATACAATTGGTAAATAAAGGGAGATCATAATACCTACTAATTATGTAATATGCAAGGTTTAATGTGCCAATATTGGTGTTGGTACAATATAATGTGCTAGCGTACCAACATAGTACGTTGCGGCATCTTGATATTACAATGGGACCCTTTCTTTTTTTTCATTTTTCCATATTTTATGGTTTTTTAGATTTGTTTAAGTCCCATGTTAGGGTTGGGTGAGGATGTAGGTCTGTGATTGGGTTTTATGGTGCCAATACTGGCACCAGCACCATTTTATTTTCTGATTTTTCTTAATAGTGTTGGATCTAAACTCTTTCGCCTCTTCTCCCTCCCTCTTTCCTCGATCCACAATTCAAAGGCAAGACAGCAAAAAGTCCTTAGGAGCCCCTAGAGTGGATATTGCTCAGCGCTAGGTAGAATTGGCTGGTATTAATCCTATGTACCATGCAGTACCAACTAGGTCACTTTTGGTTAGCAAGAAGACTGGGTGACAAGAGCATCCCAAGACTTAGATCCACACTAATCCAACACAAGGCACCTTGTTGGGAATGGTATCCATCCGCACTCAATTCTTGTTTATAAATGAATTTAATAGGTCCATTTGGTGGTGCCTATTTAATAAGGCTAAGCTTTTAATGCCACCACTTTAGGAAGCTCTATTTGCTTCTTGTCTTGTTGTTCGCCCTTTAAAGTCTCTATGCATTCCGGGAACAAGTGGCAATTAATATTACCTACATTGTGGCTTAGAATTTAAAAAAAAAATTCCAAGAACAAGTATTATACATGATAGGCGTGCTAAGGTGTATCATCACTTGCATGTTCTTATGTTTGTGGGAGCTACTCCTCTAACAGCTGAACTGCTGCTAGTAAAACAAAAAAATCAAAGGATATGGAAATTACAGTTGCTCGAGTGATGCCTGGAAGGCAGTAGTCAGCATGAGGTGTGGATACTTGCCCTTTTTTAACCATGAACTGCAAGAAAAATTATTTGTAACATTGGATAATTGTTAATAATATATTACTAAAAGTCTGATATAATATTTTCTCACAATGTTTGTGGCATTTGTTTCTGATACAAAACCATCCTTGTCTAGCATGATAGCATCATCTGCCCCAGCAAGGTTTCCTTCTACCTGCAATTTTACAAATTCTGAGTCTTATTATACAAACAAAAAACAAAAACTCAACCAGTAAACATGTTTAAAGGACAAAACCTTGGCCAATATGTTGTTGATAAGATTGTTGTGATGAATCTTGGAATCTATACACTGGAACAAGATGAAAAAAACAAAATCAATGTCTAGCAAAATTGAAATTAGACATAAGTAATTCTATTTTTGGTAGTGTGAACTGTGGAGATAGCAGACTAATGCCAATAGCAAAGCACTCGTAACTGTAGCTTGCTATGTCTGTTATCTTCAGAGATCAGAAAGTTGTGCAGTAGACAAGGCACCAAGTGATATTTAGTGGTAATGCATTTTACTGCCATGGGTAGCCAAAAATATCTAAGGTTAGAATGCTGCACGCATGACACGTGGAATGCACACGACAAAGGAGTGTCCTGATTGATGGCCATGATCCCATCTAATGCTAATGGGAGAAAAGTCACTTCAGAGTTTGAATTTAACATTTAAACAGAAAACACCAAGCAGTATTAAGTGCTAACATGTTTTTACATCTAAAGGACAGCAATATCCAGCATGTGCGAAATACATCAACTCAACTCAACTAATCTAAGCCTTTTTCCAACTACATGGGGTCGGCTACATGGATCTTCTTCCTCCACTCTTTTCTATTCAGAACTAAGTCAATATTCAAATTACAAATAGTTATATCTTTTTTAATTATTTCTATCCATGTTAGTTTATGTCTACCTCTATCCTTATCATGGATTGTTAAAAGATCACATGGGCAATCCATGTGCGAAATACATGGAACACATAAATAAAAAGCATCATGATGGTGGCCATGATCCCAACAATGCTAATAAGAGCCCCTTGAAATTTTGAATTTCATATTTAAACATGGATTGCCCATTCTCTACTTCTCTTCTATTTATTGTTGTTACATTGTCTGTTTGAGTTAAAGCTGTAGGTCGATATAGAAACCAATGTATAAAATGCTAAAGGCCTATATTGCATTATTACACTTTTTCAACAGCCCACTGGATCACTTCAATACTATAAACAAAGCTAACTTAGGGCCTAAGTTTCACTACCTCATTATTGACCCTGTACCAAGACCACATTCATATGGTGTCGACATGTCTAGTATGCAAGTCAGTTCAGGACATGGTTATCAAAACCAAACTGGACATTGAGCTGGTCAAGGGACTGGGTCAATGGTTGGATGATTCAATATTCCAACCAGTGGGTCAACTGTCAAACCACATGAATCATTAAAAAATAATTAACATCTAAAGGTATTGTCCATAATGTTAAGTACTCTGTAAAGTATTATCCATAATTAACATCTAAAAGTATTAACATCCCCGTTAAGAGATGTGTTGTATCTGCCTCTAGATGTTTCGAAAAATATGCACGGGGCACCGCATCCAGCATCCAGATGCGGTGATAAGAAGCCGGCGTGAGCATATTAGTAAAGCAGAGTGGAGAAAGCAGATTCATGTAGCTGATCCCATATAGTTGGAAAAAGGCTTAGATGAGTTGATTTGAGTTAAGTTGAGTATAAGTAGTCTGTAAAATTCAACCAATTTGGTAGCTTTAAAATTTAAATCCTTAAAACTAATTTGTTTAAACTACAATAGAATATAATATCCATGCTAATCTTTAAAATTGATCTCAAATTTCTAAAAATATAATACTTGAAAACTTCTAGATCAGTAAGAGAAAGAGAGATAGAGCCAAATTGGCTAAAGATGAGAGAAAGAGGGGTTAAGGCCTGAAAGGAAAAAAAAAAAAAAAACCATAAAAAGTAACACTGACATTTAAATTATACTAGTTAAGAAATAATTCTGAAAGGCATGAAAAGACCAGTTTGATTTTATTGGTTTACACCAAGCCATGAGGTCAATAAAAAAATTAGCCAGTTCATTTAGTTTTCACAAGGTCAATTATACAATTGGTCCAATTAAAGAACCAGACTGGCCACGGATCCAATTCACTGGTTCATCAGTTAGAATGGTCAGTCCAATTCAAGTTTTATAACTATAGTTCAGCATACTAAGACTAGGTACACTCCTGTGCCAAGTCTCATTATGGTACACTATGTTCAATATGGGATAGTACATACCAGTATGGCATAACATGTTGAGGCCCCACCCTTGCCTTGACTGTTCCAGTATTCACACTCTAAGAGACCTTTCTCTGCACCTTGGTCAGCACAAATTAAGAACTAGGGAACACTGACATGTGCTTAGATACACCTCCATGTTGTAGCAATGTACAATGGGCTAGATGCACACTGAAGCATGCACAGCCCTTCACAATTGCCATGCGGTTGACTGCTTGTTTGCACAAAAGGAAAACACTTGGAATTTAGTCTTAGGTCCTTGCTGACGTGGCCAGTAATCAGGCTCTAATTTGAAAATTAATAGGGTTTACCAATTTATCTCTTGCTTTCGCAGACCAAATCATGCATATATACTTTTGCAAACATACCAAACATAAATATTTGATGAAACATTCATGTTTGCCAGACTCAGAGGCACAGATACTTTCTTGGTCAGCTACTAAATTCAGCCCATAAAAAGTTAAAAAAAAGTAGCCAGTCTTTCATGTTAACTTGTATACTAGGCTTTAACATATACACATCTAACAAAATTAGAAAAACAAGTTCTATCATGAAACTTACATTTGGTGAATTACGGCGTGTTGTTGCAGTCACCAGTTTTATACCACCTGAATTGTCATAGACTGGTGGTTTCCACTCAGCAAGAACTGAGTTGCTCAATGAAACAGTCAATGATGCATTAGAATGTTAGTTATCAATAAGCCAGCAATAATTATTTCTTAATCATATGTACACATATGTTGCTTGGAAAAGGAGAATGCTAAGGTAGGAATTAAAGAAAGAGAAGTATATGGAAGCACATATACAAAATTAGTAACTCTATTAAAGAATGATATTGTAGCAATCCTACAATTGTATCATCCAACAAGCTTTTTCTAGAAGTGTAATGATCTGGGTGACCCCATGTTTTGCATTGGTATTGGTTGATGACTTAATGGACATGGGAGCAAGTTGACTGTTTTCTTTTACAATAATTGTATTACTTTTTTCATGCTAGCATGGCGATGAAGAAAAGATCCCCACGCCCAGCAATTTACAGCAACAAAACACATAGGGACATTTGGGTATGTTAGTGGTAGGAATGAATTGTTAGATGATCTAATCCAGACATTTTAATCCTGATAACCATAAAAATACAGAAAATTATACCATGCTGAATGCTTAGATATAATGTAAAAGCAATGCTAATGGGTAATATATACAGAGTAAAAATACATTGGACTCACATTTTTTATATGTATGTATGTATGTATGTATATAGGACTCACATGATAAAATGTGCATAGTACTTTTTTTTCTTGGTTATGTCAAGAAAAATGAAATGTAGGTTCCTAACATTAATAATGTATGTACATATATACATGCATAAATACAGAAGTGTGTGTATGTATGTATATGCACCTTCATGCATTTTCTTCGCATTGAGTTCATCAACTTCTCCTTTATGGTATTCACCAAATAAACATGGTTACCTCCATTTGTACATTGTAGACAAATTGGCTAATTCTCTAATGAGAATATGGCAATTTGCTTCCCAGTTTATTATCAGTGTTTGGATGTGTGTAGGATTTTCGTTTGAGAGCTTTGGACCAGCCTTTCTAGACATTGGAAGAGCATCTTTAGATAATCCGCCATTAGATTTGAAGATTCACTATTCAATCTTGCCCTGACATGCCAGTTCATGTGTCTACTAACAATAGAAAAGTCTTTTGGAAAGGGACATGATTTGGGCCTAAGCTCTTCCTATTTCCTAAGAGAAGCTTGCAGTAATCCCCACAATAAAATCACCATTTTTAGCAAATACTCTCATTCAGCTTCCTTTAGACTGCAAATCTCTTCCTCTATTTTTGGTATGGCCCAAGAAACCGAAGGGTTAGAGATTGCAGTAATATTGCTTTCAGAGATTGCAGTAATCTTGCTTTCAGAAATAAAATTGCCACTTTTAGCAACCTGAATCTATGCTATGAGAAAATCTGCAGTCCCAAGAAGGATACTTGAGTTTTATAGAATCTGGCACAACTCAACTGTAATGATTTCGAGACAGACAAAACAGTAGGTTGACATGACAGAAGACTTCAGATCATATAAATATAGCATTCTGGATGTTTTCAGTATCTACAGCTAGCTTATAACTAAGATGTAGTTTGTTGAACTTGGGAAATGCAAATGAAAACTTCTGTTTCGATGATATGAAACTCATTTCCAAGAAAGAAATACGTAATCCAAGTGAGAGTTTATAGATTAATACCAATTAGAGTGCATCCATAAAGGTTGAATGCTGGACTCATTCCGGATGTAACCTAACAGAAAAAAGTGGATTGTGAAAGGGAAACTAAGAGAACAAATAGGGAAATGGAGAATAGCCACCAAATACCTAATCAATTACATACAACTATCATTTCAGAACATCAACAGATAATAAACATATGAGGAAGAACCCTACAAGAATTTACCTTCTTCCCACGAGTTAAAGTCAGCCGTATATGCGCATTGTCAAACATCCCATTTGATACAAGAGTTTTGAAAATCGCTTCCTTTATCTGAAATTTTAGATCAGAGACAATTTTAGGCAGATACAGCACAGACTCTCAAATTGCAATTGCAAGTGGTTTAAATCTATTTTTCTGCTTCACCATGTGGGAACCTAGTGCAACCTTTGGCCATCATAGCCTTATTGTTCATAAAAGTTTAAAGCAACAAAGGATGATGAAGTTAATAACAAATTTTAAGTAGTTACCACTTCACGATTTGGGATGTTGCTGAAGGCTAAAGCTTTGGCTGAATCAAACAACCTGATATCAGAGAATCAAGTGCCCATGTTAAATATTTTTTCTAAAAAAAAGTTTATTTATCTATCACATTGATTTAACAGTGTGTTATTACTTACAGTAGAGGCTCTTTATAACAAAGTGGCAAAATAAGTGCTATATGTTTGAAGACATAGCATAATCTCAATTAATATTTAGGGTAATTATTTTTCAAGTAGAAAGTTGGAGGTAACTCACCGATCCAAGTGTTCATCAAGCTTGAAAACTTTTCCATTGTAGATACGGAGTCCCTCCCACACTGCATCACCACCTTGTACAACTGAATCAAACACTGAAACCTTTAACAAGAACAGCATTGTTAGATCACTTAAACAAAATGAGTACAATGTACAGAAGATAAAGTAGTTAGCAATTTTCTATTTACAAATACCTTGGCATTCTCACGAGCTAGGAGCTCATCACCAACCCAAGCAAGCAGCTTCTCATTGGCAGGGACAGGGAGACTAGGAACAGGTAATGAAGGTTGTAGAGAGGATATTGTTCGCCTACTCTTGTGTCTGAGCATGCTGTAGAAAGGCAGACTTTGCTCTAGCAAGTCATACAGGGCAGATGGAAATGGCTGAAAGAAATCCATTTACATATAAGCTAAACTAAAATTTTGGTATTCACATATTAAATCAAATGAAAAAAAATATATATTGTGATAAAACATAGTGAAGGGCCATCTATTATGACAGGCAACAGTAAAATTCACATGGATTAATGTTGATAATGTGTAGGAAAAAGGTGTGATTATCAGTGTGGCAAAATGTGAGGCATAAGCCTTGTTAGTTTTATTTTAATATTTCAAAATTTGTAATGTTATATGAAAATAAAACAAGATAAAGGAAATCATTATAGTATTTCTAACTGTGGTTATATTAATCTTTGGTACAAATCTAAGGCTGCAAATCAAATTGTGCATGTAAGTCTTAGTAGGACAGGAGAGAGACATCTCATCCCAAAGAGATTCCAGGTTTGATCTTGGCCGTCGCATCCTATTCTTGTTTCAGCCATAATACATTGTAATGTCAATTTTAATTAGATCTAATTTATCATAAAGATATAACTTTTGAAGTTCAAATATGTTTAAAAATTAAATAAAACACTAAAGCTTGACAAATAATTTTTTTAAAGAAAAAGATCACAAGCAAGTACTAAGACACCTGACTAGATCAAGGATTAAGATGGAATGCGGGGTGTCTCGTTTCGTGGAAAATCGGGACATATTTGTCCCACAAGATTTAAAAACTTGTCTTGAAGTACAAATTTCAGCAAATGGATGCCATATTAGCATCACCAAGTTCTGTAAACTCTAACACAACAACATTTATATATCTTTACACTAATGTGATTTTTAAGTGCCTATTAAGGCCAGTCATGCTTCACTTCACATGGTCGCAGCCATTTTCTATTGCGAGTTTACATGGTTTATTTCAAGGTGTGATGTGAGGTGATCCCCAACTTATTCTCTAACAAAAGGTTGCTAAAATAAATGCATAGGGACTACAAGGTGCATTAGAACTCAGGTTTAGTCCCACATTAGCCATGTAGTGTGAAGACTTAGGATCATGGTATGTTGCAACTGTACTAATGCATACCACCCAATACTAAGTATACTATACCATACTAGTACCAAACTAAGACTCGGTATAGATACTTGTACATAGTTAAGGAACCTAAATAATAACTTGTAGGCGAGTTCCTAGGTCATTACATGGTACCTATTCATGACCAAAAAATAAGAGGGGCATAAAATTATAATGAGCAAAAGTAGTTATTGAGGTTACGAAGTACACCAGCAGCTCCATCTAACCAAGAAGTATTACTCAAACTTCTAAGTTGGTGCCGATAGTAGTTGAACTAGTAGGAATAGCGAAAGAAAATGCAAAAGCGGATGTATGTCTTAGAATGAATAGAGAATTGCATAAATTTAGGAAAAATGCAAGAATCAATGCCTAAAGGATGAGAAAAGCATTGAGAGGCTAGAAGAATGTAGCTCTAAAGGATGATTCAAGCAAAGGGGCATAAAAGCACTAGACATGAATATTTACTTTTTGGTGCAAAATTGCATCAGATTTCTCACAAATCATGCAATTAAAGAATTACATTACACCTATAATCTAGAACACTATCCATGAACAAACTTTTTTAGAATTCTAATCAAGGATTAAATGCCCAATTTGTATCAACCGTATCATAATGAAACATAGAGAGACCAAGCCTAAGGCACATCTAGGACCAAGGTTTTAAATATTGATGGATGGTAGGGCCTCCCACCATCCTAAGTGGTGGAATAGGACAATCAGGAAATGGACCAAGACGAATGAAACATCCACCATCCCAAGTATTGGGACGTGAGGTGTTCTATGTACGGAATGTAGTTCATCTGTTCTATGGAAAAACAAGGATGATGCTATCCAATGAAATATAAAACCTGGTTCAAGAATGCATATCTTTCCAAATTGGGTTGTCCCACTCTGTCTTAGTCTATCTTGGCTGGAATAGACTAGTCCAATTATTCCCAACATGGGACAATTAGGCATCATGGGATGCCAAATTTTTTAATTTTATTTTGTTTGTTCCCTTTGTTTCTATTTTTAATGGTTGTACTAATCCCCATCCATCTTGATAAGAAAAAATTAAAGATAATAATGCCAAATTACAAACTTTGCAGGTAAGTGCAGAGGAAGAGCATCGGCAAAGGCACTCATCCTCCTACTTCTATGAAATGTAATGGACCCCTTTATGGAATGAGCTCCCCACCCCCCCTACCCAAAAGGAAAAAAAAAACATGTGTGCGGATCATACCATCCTTTGAGCAAATGAGATCAATAGCACCTTCCTTATGCATGCATTATTTCTCTTTTAGCATCTATTTACAAGTGAAGATGGCTCCAATGCAACTATTCCCACTGCCATGTTTTCAGCCATGTTTTGCCCACAAATCCATAATTTCTTATAAAAGCCTTTTTTTCAAAAAGAAAAAAAAAATTAGATGATGCAAATGTCCTATCCACATAACAGTACCCCTCCACTATACTCTTGCCTTCCCCCCCTTCTCTCTCTCTCTCTCTCTCTCTCTCTCTCTCTCTCTCTCTCGCTCTCTCTCCCTCCTTGCCATCGTCTCTATCCTATCTTAATTCCAGTCTCTTTTATCATTAAGACTCCAGTTCCAATTCTTGGATGACCACAACCCAGACAAGTTTGGCACTCACCCTATAAATCCAAGAAGCTAACTAGAGCTTTTGAGCTTTTGAAAAATTTTTAAAAGTATTTTCAATATCAAGGAAACCATTATTTTCTTTTCCATTTTTCTAATTGCTAATTTCCACTATGCCAGACCAAGACCAAATGACAAAGAAAATTCAATATCTAAAAACACTAAACTCAAAAGTAAAGGTTTATTTGAGTCCCAAATAGGTCCTACATATAATATGGGCTTAGAAATTATTAAGACCAATCCAAAATTTATCATCACATAAAGAGGAGTTCATGACAAAATTTCTATGAATTAGTGTTAGTCACTAAATTATTTGTCATAATTTATGTTGCGCCTTAAAGATTTTTCTACTTTTTTATAGTGAAGGCCTAAGCAATAATAAGGTTAATCGAAATAATGCCTTTCCAAACTCTCTAGTTAATGAAGATCAATTATGTGTCACTAACTCATCTCCTCCAAAATTATTTGGTGATTAATCAATGTATAGCATTTTTTCTTATTTTCTTCACTTTTATATTTACATTTGTAAAATTATTTGTCAATTTATGTGAGGAACCGCAAGGGGTGTGTTTAGTCCCATATTGATCATGTACTAAGAAGATCGTAGGTACTCATATAGGATTAAGAAACTCAAACAATAACTTATAGCTAGTCTCTTTGGGTGAGATATTAGGTGGTTGTAAATGGTATTAGAGTAGACCTGGTCCATGGCTCATGTGGACCATGGGGCACTATAACATGGGCCCTTTTAAGGCCAAGGATAAGCCAATCATAGCATTTGTGATTGAATTGTTGAATTGAACACTTAGCAAGGTAGGAATGCCAAGACTTAAATAGAGGACAAAAGGACCAATGAGAGCATGAACTTAGATCTACATTGATTGTATGTTAGAGAGAGATTGGTTAGCTTTATAGATGGTATTAGATCTTAAATCATTATAAATGGTATTAGAGCAAAGTCAACACAACCCATGTGTAACTTGGAGACACCATAGTAAAGGCTCTTTAGGGGTTGGCCACAAGCTGATCATAGTATTAATAATTGAACTTGATTATATTTGGATCCATAGTCTGGCAAACACATTAAAGTTTAAATGGAAAAGCATATAAAGACTCATGTAGGTATGTTTTGTGCCATGTCAATTTTGTGTTGGGAAGATCTTGGGTACCTATACAGAGCCCAATAAACCAAAAAATAACTTCTTTAGGCTGTTTGGTGAGATCATAGGTCATTACTATTTAGATGTATACTTCTCATTTATATATTTGCACAAGATTGTGCCTAGACCTCATATACCTGCATGGATATCTGAAAATGTAATGCTGAGATAATTGATCACAACCTTGTGAATGCATGTTTAATAATCATTTCAGCTCTATACTTCAAAAGTGAGCTAAAGCTATTCTTAATTTAGTTTATCTTGTAAATCATACTTTCTTCTAACTTTTAGAGCTCTCTTCTATTACCTATTTGTATTTTTTTCTTCTCATACTATTTGGATATATTTTGCAACTTGGGGTATATATGCTTCATGGCTGTACCTTCTGTTGAATGCACTATGGTCTCTCCTAGGTTTTCTAAGGGATTATCTTTATGTATAACTCCAATCACATATGATATCATAGCCATGACAGTGATTGCCACTTTCTACTTCTCAACAAACTAGTTTGACATATATTATCACAACAATGGTACTGATTACGACATTTGACTTCTCAACAAACTAGCTTCCTTCAGTAATTACTTCTCTTTTCCATCTAAGAAAACTCTGTTATAGATTTTCAATTATACAACTTTGCAGTTCCGTGCACAGTTGTGTTCTTTCCCTCTTTCCTTTACCTTGCTGGCGTCTTAAAAAAAGATGCATAAAAAGTTGGGTTGTGCAAGAGTGTTTTCACTATAGAAAACTGACTAGAACTACATATTCTGTTGCAGATGCAGGAGCAACAACAATGTTGGGTCAGCCTATCTTGGTTCACCTGGTTCAGCTCATCTTGGAGAAGCCATACTTAATACTCAACTCAACTCAACTCATCTAAGCCTTTTCCTAACTACATGGAGTCGGCTACATGAATATGCTTCCTCCACTTTGCTCTATTCAGGACTAAGTCGACATTCAAATTACAAATAGTTATATCTTTTTTAATTATTTCTGTCCATGTTAGTTTAGGTCTACCTCTACTTCTATCCTTACCATGGATTGTTAAAAGATCATTCTTTCTAACTGAAGCATCTAAAGGTCTACGTTGTATATGTCCAAACCACCACAATCGATTTCTCTCATTTTATCTTCAATTGGGGCTACTCCTATCATTTCCCTTATATATTTATGTTTAACTCTATCTTTTAAAGTTTTACCACTTATCCATCTTAACATACGCATTTCTGTTACACTTAATTTATTCACATGTTGTTTCAATATTGCCTAACACTCTGTTCCATATAGCATAGCTGGCCTAATAGCGGTTTTATAGAATTTTCCTTTCAATTTTAATGGAATGCGCGATCATACAATACTCTCGAAGCACTCCTCCACTTAGTCCATCCTGCTTTAACTCTATAAGAAGCCATACTTAATCAAAATCAAAAATCAAATAGTATTATAAGTATTTGGTAGATATTATGCTTTAATTATGTGTTATTAATGTTGAATGTGTCTTTTAGTGTCTCTAGGTTTATTGCTTGCGGTTGATGCATGTATACTTTAGAGTTTGTAAATGTATTTATTTATTTTTTTGTCTTCTTGAAGTTGTAATAATTAATGTATTAGGATATGAAGTGCCATCTGTCATCTGCATAAGTAGATATGTCATATATAAAGAAATATAGTAAAGAATTGAATTATTTATGTTATGCTATTTTATGTTAGTGGTGAATTCCACCTGCATCTCCTTTCCCTTCTCTATTTTAAACTCTTCTCCCTCCTTCGCTTAACCCTCCTACAATTTCTGGCATCATAATCCTTCACTTCCCAAATCCTTTCTCATCTTAAAAATCATTCAGTAAATTCTATTAGATATCTGTCCATATTCTTCAACCTAATAATATTAACATGGATCCCCAAGTACATACCATCATAAGTACAGGGATGATATGTTCATCAATCTCCAACTTCCATCACTAGAATGCAGCATGAAATGGAACTCCCTTTCAAGTTTCACACTACATCAGTTAGCAAGGTATTAATCCATGTTAGGGCCTCCTTTTGTACCAAAGAATAGATCCAAATGATCTTAGAATCATCAAAGTTCTTAATAAAACACTCAAAATTTGTATGAAAATTCATAATTTTATGCTGCAATACCGAATCCATTTATATGTTATCACCTTTCATAATAGTAAACCTAAGTATGTCAAAATAACAATTTAAAAAACTTTTTAGTTAAAACAACAAATTAACAAACTTCCAACACAAACTCCATGCATGCCTCCAAAGCAATTTATGAAGCAAAAGGTCTTACTGATAAATGCAAACGTGGCTTTGTAAAACCTGTTGACTTGTGTACATTTCCATACCACCAAGGAGCCCAAATTCCATCATATGGTTTTGGACCAGCTTCCCATCTGGTAACAATAATTCAACATAACCCAAGAAATCACTACATGTTGCAAGGTAAAACATATTTAATCAAACTATATTTCTCAAATAAATTTTTTTTCTTTTTTATCTCAAGACAGGCAGAGCTAGTCAGTTATTATGAAAATTTATTTCTTAAAGTTCTGGGGCAGAAAAAGGTTATATAAAAATATATTCATCTTGAAATTAGAGCATGGCATAGAAATAAGTATTCTGTCCTCAGATCAGGGTGCCATTCATGGGTCATCTTTTTTCTTAGAGGTTCATGCAATAATATGGATACTCCTGGACTTACTTTGTGATAAGGCTTTTTGCATGTAGTTCTTAAAAGCTTGCACCTTATACCTGCACTATAAACTTAAACCTTTCCAACAAGACTTCACCCATCTGTATAGGTCTCTCTTTCAATTCATAACCAGCACTATAAACTTAAACCTTTCCAACAAGACTTCACTCATCTGTATAGGTTTCATTTTTTTTTTTCATAACGTGATTCCGAGCTGAAAGAAAAGATAAATGGTGACACTCTGAAGAGATGACTGTTCATTTTTTAACAGCAACTGGTTACAAAGATAAATGAGGAACACCATGAATACAGACTAGATCAGGCATGCCCCCCTTTTCCTTCTGTTATTCTCTCTTCTGGACCTTATCTTTCTTATCCTTCTTTTCTATCCTCTCATTGTTCCCCACATCATCCAAGTAACCTCAGTTTGAATGCTGAAATGTGGATCCCTAAAGGGATTTCGGATCTCTTTCCTGTTCCACACTTTAGACCTACTAAAGCGAGCTGAGTTATCCATGATGATCAAATCTTGATGGTCACTCTTAACGATTCTAAGGTTTGTTCTTTTTTTTCTTTTATGTTTCGAGTCTTTTGACTATACAATTATCCTTGTTGACTGCACATCACAGAAGAGGGGAAGCTGCTACAAATGTAATAACAATCATTAGTAGAGTTTTAACTGCTCAATAATATGTTTCTGTTTCTTCAAGACATTATACTGACAGGGAAAGAGATCCCTTTGTACCACAGAAATCATCTTTTATATATAAAGAGGCTAAATTGCTGCCCTAATTGTCCATCTAGAATATATCATCCAGAGCTGCATCGAATGAGGTCCAAAATCCATCGATGATTGATTTCCTAGATCAGAACTACATTGATGTCTTCTGTTCTGTGATGCTATTGATATTTCAATGAAAATCTGGATTTACATTTACCATGTGCGATATCTGTTGCCACAAAACCAGTGCCAAATAGTGTTGTTCTTTTAAGCATTGGTAGCTATTGTTGCTCTTTTAAGCAAAATATTAGCATATGTCCTAGGATCAATTTATCTCTAAAAGTGTCATCATGAATCAAGCAGTTCGTCTACAACACTTGAAATTTCCTGTAGGTTTATTTTAGAATAAAAGCATAATGTATAATTGTAGGAAACCAAAAGCCAATAATAGTTGAACTGTTTGTTGGGCTATCTATTTGAAGAGTCTACTTTTGTCTGGTCACCTATGTCTAGTGAAACAAAGATGAATAACACCATTCATTGCTGGATTAAGGAGTTGCAAAACCCAGATTATAGAGAAGGGAGGACAGCAATTCATTTGTTTTCATTGCTCTTTGATTCAAAGAATGGTATAACATGGAACGACTTTGCTACTGTCGGAAGGGGAATATTTTTCTAGTCATGCACCATGAATATCTTCATGATATACATATTAATCATATTTTCTTGGGGGAAATGTTCCTCCTATTATGATTGTGTGAATTCAGAATTAGTTCAGTATTAGTGGATTCAAAAAGATATTATAGACATATGTCAGAAGGTGAAGACTTTTCTAGTCATGCAACCTGAATATCTTCTCAAACTTCATACTAAACACATTTTCATGGGGGGAAATTTTTTCCTATCATAAGTGGTTCAAATGAAGACAGCTCAATATGGGTGGATTCAAAATAAAATTTGATATGTGATTGAAGTGGTATTTATTCACCATACTTGAGCATTGATGCCTGGAAAGGAATACCCAGATCCTGACAAAGACCACTCAAGACAGCCTGCATGAGATTAAAACAAATTATGAATTCAAACATGGCATATTTTGTAGATTAACCTTCAAGTAACATCAGTCATATTATACCACAGATCAAATATAAAGCTAACATTCAAGCTTATATCAAATTCCTGAACTGTGCCCTATCTCTAGGATATGATAAGAAACAAGACAACTTAATATTCAACGTAAACTACTACTAAAGCATGAGGTCAGACTGGAGATCAAACAATTAGTCAGATATAAAATATAGGAGCTTAACTTTGCATGCCAATAAAGACTATATTCTTAAGTCTTTAGAGTTTAGATGCTAGACTAGAATTATATAGGTTATAGAAATTAGTACCCAGGCACTATAATCTTGGGACTTCAGAGTTTAGACACTATATTAGAATTATATTGATTATAGAAATTAGTACTCAGATACATGCGATGCACATCAAACTTAATATATTAAGAGAATTTATTATAAGCTTTGAATCTATTAAAATTTTTGCTTTCCTAAAACATTGTTCTTCCTAATTAATTGGGCCACTCAAATGATTTTATGCATCGATAACAAAGGAAAAGGAATATGGTACACCCTTTGTTAGGAAAGGAGAACAATACACAAAAAATGGGGATAGATTTTGAAAATTAGCAAGAGAACAATACACAAAGCATGGGGATAGATTTTGAAAATTAACAAAGAGAACAATACACATAAAATGGGGATAGATTTTTTTTTCTTAATTATGGTGGGACTCAAATTAGTTAAAGGAATACGATATAACATAACCATAATTATGGTGGGACTCAAATTAGTTAAAGGAATACGATATAACATAACCATCAACATCAGGCCTTATCCCAACAATTTGAGGATGGCTAACAAATCCTAATTTGCCAAAATTCTAATTAACTGGTGGAGAAGAGGGGGGATAGAGAGAGAGAGAGAGAGAGAGAGAGAGAGTTTGGTTGGCGTAGGAGTTGGAGATTGAGAAAGAGATTTTGTTTGAGTTGAGTTTCTAATTATGGAGGAGAGAGTTAGAGGAAAGGAAAATTGAGAAATGAAACTTGGTTTCCTTTTACTGACTAAAATAATTAAGTCAATACATAAAGAATTTTCTTAATGTATTTTGGAGCAAGGTTCCGTACTGCATCATATCAAACCGACAACATATTGGTCAAGTAAACTAGTCCAATACAAGACGTATCATACTATATTGAACCAGCAATATATTGATTAAGTGAATTGGAAGGCTCCAACCAATGAACTGCCCCACCGAACTGAAGTGGATGGTTAAGCATGGTAAGGGGCGATTCAATGTGGCTCCGATTCGATGTGGCTCAACTTCGATATGGTCTGGGGTTGCAATAGAACTAAGATCAGAGAAAAAAAATATAGCCAAATTGAACATTAGGCAGCGAGGATGATGGCACTTCCAGCCACCTTGATCTTCTTGGCAATCTTGGACAGGAGCTTGGCCTTCATGATAATAGGAAAGGTGGGGGAGAGGACTTTGCCTTGGTAGGAAAAGGCTGGACATGAAGGGGTTTTAGGGGTAGATCTTAAACTTGTTACTGACTTCATAGGAGCTCAAAAAGGAGGAACATGGGGTTTTCCAAAGTTTTCTTTTTATCTAGGTTTCAAGGGAGAAAGGAGACTTGCTAGAAGGTTAGGGCTGATGGAGGTAGCATGGAGCTTTGGTGAAGACCTAAGGTAGACAAGATTTTAGGGTAATTGGGTTCTCTGATTACTTAGGCTCTCCTCCACTGAGGCAATGATGAAGGCTTTAGATGGCCTTGATCTAAGCGCAATTTTCTACCCACAATTTTTGAAGCAAGCCGAATTGGTTTTTGGAATGTGAACAGGTCCAAGATGATCTAGGTCTTTCCTCCTTTAGATGGCGCTTGTAGGAAAGAGAAATTAAATTCAAATGGCATGAGGTGGCATGGATTTTAGAGGTAAGATTTCAAAACTTGAAATCTTCATAAGGCAACATGAGGTTGCGTTACCAGATATGGTGTGAGGTGATGTGGATTTTAGAGGCAAAATTTGAAATTCGAAATCCTCATGAGGTGGCATGGATTTTAGAGTCAAGAGGCAAACGAAGAAATTTTTCTTGAGAAACTGTGATCAAAGGATGGAAGCTTGAATGAATCTCTAGGTGGCATGCGATCTAGCTAGCGTGGATCTTAGAGACAAAGAAGAAAAAAAACTGACTAAATATGGTGTGAGGTGGCATGAGAGTTATAGGTCGCTATTTTTTGATGGGAAGCACCCTATTTAGGTAATTTGCATGAGATGAAGGCATTATTTGGAGCCATTTACCAACTAAGGATGGTCAAATTAAAATTCAAATGATTCAAATATGAGCGTGGAATGTGAAAACATCCAAGATACACCTTTCCTCCTTTGAATGGACCTTTCCTCCAAGATTCAAACCCAGGGATTATTTCCACTTCCGTGTGTGCGTTATCTACCTTATTTGGATGCACATACATGAAGTAGAGAAATACAAGAAGAGGAAATCTTGGATCTTCTACCTTATCCAGACTCCCTCCATTTGGCTAACTTTCTATCCATATAAGAAATGATTTTGAATTGTATGCCTTCTGGTTGGCAATTTTGGGATTGCAAAAAAAATATTAGGGTTTCCATTATCCTAAACATCCAGGTCTTGGAGCTTTATGTCACAGAATAGAATGGATAATTATTGAACAATATGGATAGAGTCATTGGTTTCTTCTTGTTGAGTAATTCCACAGCAGTCATGCAAGGCCTTCAATCCCAAGGTGTTCCTAGATTCTAGAGCAAATCTAATATTGCCTTTCCTCTTTTCTGTACTAATGTTTACATTTTCTGAGTTCGGATTTCATCCCTTTCTATGGTTCTACATATGATTCTTTTTCCCTATTTCCCTTCAAACTTAACTCTAGGCATCATCTTTATCTCCCCCTTTCTTCCTTTCATGATAATTTTTTATATTTTTAATTTTTCCTCATTTCTTTCACATCTCTTCTGTTTTCTTTTCTTTTCTTTCTTGCTGATTTTTCATTTCAGTTGCTCTTCATGGTACAAGAGAAAAAATTCCAATAAATTCAAGCAAACACTTGATTTGGGTCACTCAATCGCATAAGCCCTTAGAAACTCAATTAGGCCCTAGAATTGTACACACTACATTAGATGATAGCTGTCTGCTAGCTATTTTATTTGATAGCATTAACTTTATAATTCACTTCTGTTCAAACTTTGGGTCTTAACCTGATATTCCAGCAACATATAGGATTAGCCCTATCCTATACCCAAAAGATCCTCTTCAATAGACTGTCAACGTCAGTCTAGGTAGCACCATTACACATATATTGGGCCTTTATGGTCTTTGGTGTTCAACCCCCTTATCTACTTCCTCACTTTCCGCCCCCCACTCATTACCTAATTTCCATCATGACTAAATTTCTATTTCCTACTAATATATGCACAAATATAAAATCCCCAGTATATCCTACTAATAGGGTGGCAATTTTTCCTTTTTTTTTCAATTCCCCATGGAAACCCACCCTCAATAGAATGGGGATGGAGGAATTATTTTTCCTAAAGATGGGAATGGAGAAAATTGTATCCCCATAAATGAGGACGGGGTAGGGATGGGGAAGGTACTCCCCACCCTATGAGATCCCTGATTTTGCCCCACAGAATCTTTGTATATTTTATAATTTTTAAATGTTATTATATTATTTGAATATCCTAAATATAGCACCACTTCTCCCAGAAGGGTAGTACTTCCTACCCTACAATATCACCGATCCCCATCCCATAAGGTTTCCTTTTATTTTATATTATTTAAATGTTATTATATTAAAATCCTAAATATAGCACCATATGTAAACCTAAATAACCTTAAAACTACATGCGCTTACCTCCTTCATATTTGTTATGACTTATGGTTGAATGTAATTGTTTCTTGTAAAATAGCTCATAGTCACAAACTTATGTTGTTATACTCTATCATATTACGATTTAATATATTTCTTATGAATTAGTTCATAAAATTTACAATTATAGTAAATTTATTTGAATCTATTTCATTTGTTATATGAAGCTCAATACTTTATTTTATTTTTAAAATACAGCGAATAAGAATCGAATTAAAAAATAAATATTTTAATGTCAAAAATGGTGTTGATGGGGATGGTGTCTGGCGGGATGAAGATCTTCCTGAAAATGAAGAGACTTTACTAAAAATGAGATAGGTGGGGATGGAGATTCTTATGGGGATGAGGATGGGAAGTGCTCCCTGCCCCTGCCCCACCTTACTGCCATTCCTACCTACTAATTCTAACCAAAAATTCAAAGGAAAAATTAAAAAATTAAACATGGTCCCCTCCTATGTATGTACAAGAATATAATAAATAGAAATAGAGAATGGTTTGATAACTGAGTAAACTCCTAACTCATTACACAAGCTCTATTAATATTTTGAAAAATAGAATATTGATCACAATATAAGGGACATGAACATAACAACAATATGGAAAAAATAAACAAAAGTTAAATAATTAAGTATTACATAAACAGTGCTCAATACACTTTAAAGACCATTAATGCATGCTCAAAAGTAAATAAATAGTGTGGAAAGCAAGCTAACCTGAGGATCCTTTTGTAAATCATCAGCATCTATTACAGGTGGAGGGTTCCCAAGCTCACATAATTCACTATATATGGAGACAAGGTCTCCCAAACCCAGCTCCAGAAAAGATGGCGGAACAACCATGTTGAACGATGACTGACAAGATATATAAGAACCAGATAATCAGGTTAGTAATCAAAGTATTAAAGGAACAGCAAATAGAGCAATGACGTATTTGGAACAAATGCAATATCCATTTTCCAAGTAAATACTGCATTGATATTGCAACTCAAAATATAAAGTTACATGGACAATTTAATATGTATCTATGTGTGTTGTTAAATTTATTATGTCTCAATTTATAACAAATCTTAGGTTCCATACATATAAAAATGCATTAATAAAAGAACATTATGTATAAAATATAGATGGAACTACTAAAGCAAGGAACTAAAATTATGGATGGGAGTCTTTAAAGAAACAATAAAACTAATAATGTAGAGGAGCTAGAATTGAAGACAGCAAAACCAAAAGTATCATAAATTCCATGATAATAATACAATCAGATTGGATGTTGACAGGAAGCTTAGCTAGAAATTCTACGGACTGGATTTCCTTAAGTTATTATATTATTGGCTATCCCTTTGAGAATTCAAACAAAATGAATGTATAGCACTGTTAGGCTTTTAGTACTACCAAAAGAATTGACAGAGATATTACATATTACACATATGGTGGTTCATAAAATAAGAACCTACCAAGCGCAGGGAAAAAATGATGTCAAAGCTCTTCAATATGCAAATAAAACCCCCAAATTTCCAAGCATAAGTATCGATAATCAGTATAACATAGTCTTCACAAACTTATCATTCTAATTAGTGATGGTAGTATATTCAATAAAATGCAAACCTGCATAACATTGAAAATATTTATCAAAGTCCTACAGAAAATTTATAATATAAAAGTTGTATAATTTACACTGAGTCATGATAATATCGCCTTGAACAATTCATCACATATCATACTTTGATAATTGTAACAAGAACTTTAACTACCTTTGCAGAACTATGACAATCTCCAGCACCCAGCTACCCATACGATTTTTTCTAAACAGTTCAAAATTACTAACTTTTACAAATTTAAAAAATAAACACTACCAATGGGTTTCAAATTCCCCTAAAGAAGATTAAACTATACCCAACAGGTTACTACTTTTCTTTTCGGATTTGAATTATGTATTTTTAAATTATGATTGTAAGGACATCTTAATATTATTTTATTTCATATTAGTCTTGAGAAACCATAAGATTGCTTAATGGATGTATTGTAATAAATAAACAGAGATTTACAACTTAGTAAACAAATATATCATTATATGCCCTCATATTTGTCATCCATATTTTTCTTTTAACTGTCACAAATCATGTTCTTCTTGATTTCCTCCTTTGACTTTAACATCCTCTTCTTACTTTTAACTCTTTTGTTTTTGCCTTCGTTTCACAGTTATATTATCCCAACCAAGTGATGCCATATCGAGAACTGGTACAATTTCAGTTTGAATTAGTACGGTTTGGCATGGGCGTATTGTATTGAGAACCAGTACCATTTCAGTATCGGATCAATATAATTCAGTATGGAGTATACCACACCAAACCGATGGTGTATCGGCCACCCCATATCAAATCAATGATATATCAATTAGGTGAACTAGAAGGCTCCAACACATGAACCAACCTGTATCAATACAAATAAGGCAGTTTGGCGCAGTTTAGTACGATATGAGGTCAATATGAGATTGGTAGGAGACAATCCTAGACTATATAAGGTGGTTCGGGACAATAACAACCTCGTACCATTTTAAAATAGTGAATCGTACCAATTTCACATTGGAAGGATGAGATGATAAGACCTGTACCTATTTTTTCTTATGTGCAGTCGTTTTCTCTTTTTCACTTGAGCATGTATAGCTCTTGTTAAATATTAGGGTTCTTATGTCCGTCAAAAAGCTACATTCTTAGATGCAAATAAGGAGGCTAAATAATAGTCACTGGAAAGAGCAGTCCACTTTATAGGTAAGCTGCTGAATTGTCATGAACCATACAGTGTTGCAATTAAACTATTGTTTTGTTAAGAAATTCAACTAGAATTCTTAAGTTTTATTGTTGACTCCCTCTTTTTCAATTGAATCCGGGGGGGGGGGGAAGACCATTACGGCCGTTGTAATACATCTAGAACAATTTATGGATGTTGATGTATTATTCATTGGACATGCTAGCAAAAATACTGAATACTAGGGATCTAAGATCCACGAGTCAATTATGGATCCTACTCTCTTTTTCTTTTGATATGCTTTAGGTCCACTTTTTGATATTTGATGGTTTTGGCATGGGCCCACTAGTAATATTTGGGGCCCACTAGTGTCATCCAGGCCTCTCCTTCATTACTTAGGCACTCAAGTGTTAATTGGTTCGACAAAACATCTTTGATACATGAAGAATGTCTTTATAAGAAAATAAAAAATTTGAATTCATTTTTACCAGAACCAAACACTTAGATGCGAATATAAACTCATTATTGCTCAATAATCTTTGATTGCAAGTCTTTAAGTCCTAACAAGATGGGGAGCGTCCTGTGTCATTCCAGTGAGAAAATAAGACTAGGCCAATGTTTCACTCTGAGAACCATCCACATGGGGAAAGGAGATGAAAGAGGAAATAAGGGAAGGAAAGGAAAAAAAAAAAGAATGAATGAATGAAAAAAGGGAGAAGAAAAGGAAAGAAAAAAGAAGAAAAAAAAAAAAAGAAGGGAGAAGAGGGGAAAAAGAGAAGAAAAAGAAAGGAAACAATATGGGAATGAAAGAAGAAGACAAAGGAGAAAAAAGAAAGGAAGGAAGAAGAAGAGAGAGAAAGGAAAGAAGAAAAGAAAAAACAAGAAAAAAAAACAAGAAAGAAACCAAGGGAAGAGAGAAGAACAGCACCTACCAGGATGTTCAATAGGGCTAAATGTATGGGTGGCTTGGTATAGTGAGGCATCCCATATTACCTATTCCACAAGATTTAAAACCTTGCTGAATCTATCCAAATATGGTATGGAAACTCATTCCGAAAAATTCCCTGGAATGGATATCCTAAGGGTGAACCAATCTCAATTTACATTTCTGCCAACCAAATATAGCCTGTGTAGATATACAAATATTCTGCAGATGTCCTAAAAATATAACAGTATATTCTATTCGCTCTTGGTTCTTAAAACTAGAAGGATTCAAGCTGTGTGTGAAATCGGTTAGGAGAAGCATACAAATAAAAATTTCTTATCACATTATAATCAGCTAATGATAAATAAAGAACAAGATCATTCAAGCACTAGAGTAAGAAGTGGCTGCAGAAATAAATAATAAATTACTTTCTTAACCCCAATTTAACTAAAATATTATGCAATCAACTGTGTATCTCTTATGAAAATTCATATAAGGACTTATCATTTTGTATTTTTAAATATAATCTCCAAATAGCAAATTTCTGTGAACCATGACCAAAATTATCCTTTTACACCATCAAAAGAATTTCTGGAGAGCAACTGCAATAAGATATTATAAAAACTTCTAGTCCTCAAGACTTGTATATCTACTTTGTTCAGGAATCAGGTTGTCTTTTGCTATGGGGACTTAATAAGACATCCAAGCAAAACACTGCCTTGCATTAGATGATATCATGCACAAAATAAACAAGCTAGGAACAAAACAATCTAGCATCTGCAAAATTATGTTCATAAGGACTTCACACCCACGTGACATATAGGATTCTGGTTGAGAATTGCCTTGTTTTATGGGCTTAGTAAGAGATATACATACAAGTTTGCATCACTTAAGATGGAAATCACACAATAAAGACAAGCTGGGAAAATAATCTAATATCCACACAATTTATCTTCTAAAACCAAATAGTTGAACATACCAGTACATTGAGAGGGTTCCGTATTAAAATGAAGTGCTTTCCTTTCTTCATCAAATCTTTTGTTAGGTTAGGAAGATGTTGCTTTGCTATATGCTACAGACAAAAAGGGAAAAAAAATGCCAGGACTATCTCAGTAGTCAACTAGTGCAACACTAACAAGCAAATCTTGCAAGACAGTTAATAATATTAAGGAGCAAAAGAAACAATCAGGGTCTACCTCCAAAAATGCAAACTGATGTACAAAAAAAACAGTCGGGTTTATGTATAGATTATAAATAGTTCTGATCAAGAAATTTACCTAACTATAAAAACTAGTTCAGAGGAAATGATATATCCTAGTAGACAAAAGTTCGTTTTATCAACGTAAAGAAAAGATTATGAATTTTATTAATGTGGTGCAAAACATATATGCAGGTGACTGTAATGTTTCCTGTTCACTTGAGCACAGTAATAAAAATCCAATGACAAAATAAAGCCCATCAGCTTCCAAGCCCTCCCAGTTAACAAACTCCAAGAGAACCAGATAAAATTTTCTTTACAGAACAAGTACTCATGCATGCATTCACATAAAGATATAGGATAATGAAAATAGTTCCAGAAAGATATATGATACGATCAGCACGGCCTTGATGATAGTTGGCTTGTGTTCATGTCAAAGCTAACCTTCTAAATGATGCTTAGGAAAGATACAAGTGGACTACAGTAACAGTGCACAATATGCCTGACCTGCTCAAAGCATAAGAACTGCTTAAGCTAATGCCAAGATAAGCAGGAACTGTGCCCTGACAAAAATGAAATATAACTTTATATGCACAAAAGGAGAGTACTCACCTGATAAACGAAAGTAATCTGAATGTTTCGTTATGACTTATGAAAATGTGCCCTGTGATCAAATCATTCACAGGGATCCAAAGACTTGATATTTCAACAGTTGCATGCTCGGTAGTGATAATATTACTTACTGGTGTCAAATGACTTAATTTTTACAAAATTTACAAGTGCAGAACCTATCTGCAAATTTCTACGCAGAATTTTAGAATGATATAGATGAAGCACATGACTCATGCTTATGTTTAATAGTCTGGAGTGTGTGACATACAGAAGCAGTCATGGAGCTAGGCAGACCATTAGAAAGTGAGATCACTAATCAATCTAATCTCCTTGGCATTAGGAAAACTTAACCCTTATTCCTACATGTAAGACTGTATAAACATGGGAGCCAGCCAGTAAGGATTCACTATGTAGGTGGTCTAAATATTCTCTTGTTGCGAATAGATAGGAAGAAAGCATATCAATAGAGTCATAGGGGCCTGAAAGTACAGCAAGCATGATTGCATCACGCTCATCACCCCTACAGGATTGCAAGGTCTATGTTAAGTCTCTTAACAGTCCATGCTTTATAATGAAACTCTAGTTCTTTGCGACCCAAGACAATGAGTCAGGAAGTCATCATGCACAACTGAAGATTTTATTATTTTCCCACTGTGATCAATGATCTATACTGTTACTTTTGCGTGAATCTCTGACTTCTATTTCAACTGCAGTCATATCCTGGAGAGTATTGATGTAAAATCTGGCCAAGTAAAGTCGAGATTTAGAAACTTCCAAGTTGTTTTGGGGCCTTGGTGCTTTCCATGTTTGTATTCATTTTCTGTTGAGGAATATTTTCTCCAGAGGTTAATGACCTGTATTTTAATGAAATTTTCTTCCAATTTCTGTCACAGAATAGCTAACTACATTAGGACAAAAATCCTAGTAAGAATCCATGACCTAGTTAATGCAGTTACTGCAACATTCTATCAGATCAAGTCCACTGTTGTGCAAAAGGAACTGTTGGAACCTTGTTTCATAACAACTTGTCAGGAAGTATCATGGGCTAAACAACATTTACTGAAATTGATTCAGTCGTTTTCAAGAATTTCTAGCTAATTATTTATTTCACGTTCATGAGTGGGATTTCAGGATGAAAGGGAATTCTATCAAAATTTTAGATACCATAAAAAGGGAATAAAGGAGAAGCGCTGTTATTCTTTTTGTTATTTTTCTTTTCTTACCCTTCTTCTTGCAACCATTGCAAAGGAAACTTTTCATAGCACTATTAAACCTGTGCTCCCTTTCTTAAACCTAAGAAGTCTTCAAAAATCGTTGCAACAAATTTAGTTTCAGCATTCTCCCCTCCATGGTCCCAAGAAATACTGTGATAGACTAACAATGTCTCATCACCGGTAAGACCATTTCTTCAAAGACACTTCTTGAATCTGCCATTTAATTTTTCCTTTTATGAGCCAACAATGATCTTCCTAAATTCAGTTGGCCATCCTTTTCATAAGTCTGTCCCAGTTGTCTCAGAAATTTTCTGCAAATAATAGTTGTGACTCTATTTGGTCTCCTTTGTATTCATCTTTGATTTCTCTTAAATTGTTCAGGCAGAAGAATTATGTCACACACATACACACCAGAAGAAAAGAAAAGAAAAAAAACTAAAGAATGGATGAAGTGCATCAAACAAAATCTCCACTGCAAACCAGCACAATTTTACCATGATAGGATATAGAAATCAAAATATTTACAAAATTAAATTATGCAAAATCTTATACTTACAATGTTAGAAGAAATAAGGCAGCATATTAATATGTAAAGATATCAAGCAGTGAAGTTATCTGTTCAAATATTTTATCTAGATTTTTTGAAGTAACCCTGCTTGAAAAACTCTGCCACATACTAGCAGAAGAAATACAGTCAAGATATTTAACACTTGTTCTTTTGTTACTTTGGACAAAATAAGTCGCACTTGCATAGTAATTAAAAAAAAGGAGTTACTTTTGTTACCCTTTTTACTTCAACTTGTTTTTCCGAATTATGACAAACATGGTCTAAAACAAGCAGAACACACACGCACACTTTATTGAAGAAATGTTGGGACAAATTAATTTGTTATTACATTATCACGTACTGAAAATTGATACCTTGCAGTATCGATATTTCTTCTTCCCAGGACCAAAAATTACCTCCTTGATGACCTTATTGCCATCAGATTCCTGCTCCACAACAGAAAGAGTGAGAATCAGCAGATGGAACTGGCATTTTGAATGCAATGTCACATATGGAAAGAAACAAGACACCATGAAAGTCGCTAACAATACATCTTACAACAGCAGTGCAGGAAGAGAGTCAAAGACCAAAAGATGAAGAAAGTCACAGATACATGAAACCATTGTAGTTTAAAATATGGGTACGAAAAAAACAAAAAACAAAATGTCTTGGCGTAAATTTTCTAGAGGTAATAATGACTTCCATTTGTCAACAATATCATGCTTCCAGAGAAACCGATTGAACCAAATGGCATATACAAATCGGTACATGTATACCATTTTGGACATAAGTTCATCACGATATGGCCTTTCAACACCAGTGATCCTCAAAAAATTCGCATAGAGGGGTTCATCAAGCACTTCTGTATCATCCCTCTACAACAGTGGCAATAGAAAGATATTAGAATCCGAAGAAAGAAAATTAGCAGTAGAACAGAACTAGAATTAACGAAAGAGATAATAAATTAATCCACAGATGATATTAGACCACCGCGAAAGCGAGAGAGAGAGATAGAGGTTAGACCTGAGCGAAGGAGTACATGAGGCCGGTGCTGAGGGACCGCGGCGCCGACCACGAGTGGATCACCTGCACCTCTTCCCCTTCCATCGTCCGATCTCTCTCTCTCTCTCTCTCTGAGACGGCCAAGGAGCAGAGGGAACCAGCTTTGTTGCTCCTGGAGTCGCCGAACGGCCGTGAGATCCCGGTCGGAACGCTGATGATTGTTCTTACCCCTTCATTGGCTCAGTGCGATCCGCCGGCCTGGCTTCCCTTTATAGCGAGGGTGGCGTACAGAATCGGGAGGGCAATGATAGGGAGTCGTTTTTCAAACCGGTGCCAAAAGACACCGATTTTAAAAAAAGGTATGGGATCAAAACTTTTTATCGGAATGGTGTTAAAGAAAAAAACGTCATTTCAAATAACGTTTTTCTCTGCTGAATCATCTATTTTCTGGGAAAAAAATGACACTGAGGCTTGGCCCCGTCAGCTGGGGGCTGACAGGGGCCAAACGAAATCGCCACATGATGTGGCAATTTCAGAGATAAATCGCCACATCATGTGGCGATTCCAACCTAGGCGCCACTTCATGTGGCGATTCCAATTCCAAGTAATTGGAATCGCCACATGAAGTGGCGATTCCATCCCAGCCGCCACTTGGAATCGCCACGGTTCCAACACAGAACCCCACCAGAGACCGGTCGGGGGTTCTTCTTTTAAAGGCCGCTGGCTTCGTCAATTTGGAAGGCAGCGAGTGAAGCTTCCACCGGGGGTTCTTCTTTTAAAGGCAGCGGGGCTTCGTCAATTTGGAAGGCAAGGCAGCGAGTCTTCTTCTTTTAAAGGCAGCGTCTTCTTCAAGCCCTTGAAGCCCTCCTTCTCCCGCCCGATCTATAAGTCTGTCCCCCGTCAGGGCTCGTCGGAAAGATCCCCCGTCACTGCTCGCCTATCATCAAAGTCCATTGCTGCTGGTAGCCTTCTACCAAAATTCCATATTATGGTGAAAGTTTACGAGGTACACAAAGTCTCGATTATCTCAATTAGATTCAATAATCCTAGTTTACAAGGTACACAAAGTCCCATACTCTATATAAACAAATTATTTTAGCTTTGTATAGATGTGAACGTCCCACATTTGATCTATAATTCGGCCGTTGCTTTTAATGTTTATTGATTGCTTGTAAATATTGCTTTTGTCAGATTATCAGGACATGGCTCATAATGTCTTAGATCCAGGGCCTCGTGATCCTACTGTTCTTACTTTGCAAAAGTTACATAGATCAACGAATATATTTCAAGGCGAGGTATGTATTATTGATCGACGGTTCTTAATTAATTAATAATTATTTATGTTGATGCGGATATCAAATATTTTTATTGTAGGAGTTACCGGTTCTTAGATGCCGTCGGCATGACGCACATATCTGGAAAGAGACACCGGGAATGTCACACCCACGAGTGCAGTACTACCTAGATCGTGTCGGCATGTTTGGCATATATCGGATTGGCCAGATTTGACTGGATGTCGGCCTTATTTCTGCACTGGTAGAGAGATGGCGGCAAGAGACTCACACATTTCATCTACCTTTTGGTGAGGCGACCATTACACTACAGGATGTAAGTATTCTGAGCGGCCTCCGGATTGATGGTTCCGCTGTTACTGGGTTAGATCCGCGGCATACAATTCCGGAGTGGCAGGCTATATTTGGGAGGTTATTTGGTGTTGAACCTCCCGTCGAAGCATTTCCGAAAGGTCGTTTTCGTTTAGCATTCTTTGATCAATTCTATCATGACCTTCACTTGGACGAAGATGTGGATGATGCGGTTGTGCAGCAGTTTGTGAGGGGACAACTTCTTCGAATCATTGGTGGAGTGATTCTTCCGGATACCTCTGGTAATTTAGTTAAGTTGATGTACGTGCCATTTCTTGAAGACTTGGAGGCTTTTGCTGCTCTAAGTTGGGGTTCGGCTACACTGGCTGGTTTATATAGAGCACTATGTCGTGCAACGAGCCCTACCCAGTCTGACATCGGAGGATACCTCCCACTGCTACAGGTAAACACTTTATACTTATGTCTGAGATCGATGTAATTTTATTTATAAATTAAAATTTTGAAACATCCGAACATGCAGATTTGGGCATGGGAACGATTTCCTATTTTCCATCCCACGAGACTCGAGATTCCGGAGGCTAGACCGTCGGATGCCGATGATGATTGGCACTTAGGTGCACCGTGGGGGTATAGATGGCACGTAAGATACAACATGAAAAATATTCCAACCCATACACTACGTGCGTATAGGGACCAGTTGGATCTGTTGGATGATACTGAACAACGGGTATGTCATGTTATATATGAAATTCAATTAGATTGATTCATTATGTTGCATAATGATTAATTAAATTTTTCATATGCAGTTTTTATGGTGTCCTTACTCGCCGGCAGTTATTTCTATTTTACCTCCAAGCTGCTTGGTTAGTTCGGATATTTGGACGGCGCGGAGCCCGCTGATATGTTTTGATGTAGTTGAATGGCATTTGCCGGATCGGGTGCTTCGTCAATTTGGATGTCGCCAATGCATACCATGTCCATGCGATACGTCGCTACATCTTCATCAGATTGATCGACGGGGGAGGTCATATACTGCATGGGATGTTGTGCACGGGACTTATGTTGCAACATGGAATGCACGGCGCCAGCACGTGATTGTGGGAGAGCCTATAGTAGCAGGATTCTCATGCACACCCGATTATATGGCCTGGTTTAGGAGCATCACTCGAATATGTGTAGGCCGCTTGAGTATAGTGCAAGTGGTTATGAAGGGGAAGGCACTTCATATGAGTTTCTGGTACTGATTTTAAATTTGTTTTGGGTATCTTTAACTTTTAAGTTACTAAGCTATGATATGAAATTTGGTTGTCATATTGTATGCAGCATGAAAGGTTTCAACAGTTGACTATCGAGGTCGAGCGGGCATTAGCCGCCCCAGTGGACGATGAGCGGCTACAGATTTTGAGAAGCGCATCGTCGATGGCGCATGGTACATTGTCCGTCATCGGGCATCAGCATGTTCGGAGCACAGCCCCTTCAGCACACTATCCGGAGGTGCCAGAGTTCACACGAGCCGACATTGATCTGATGATGGAGACATTTCATTATACTCCATCGCCCTCTTGCATGCGGTCCCCATTAGCACACGAGTATTCGCAGATGAGAGATGCTGGGGAGGGTACATCTACCAGTCAATATCACAATGCATATCACATTGATGACATTGCCGATGCGGACATCGCCGAGATATGTGAGGATGCTGATGCTTCCCGGTCACATTTGGACGCTGCTATGCATGATGTTTTCAATGCTAGCGCGATCCCCACGCAGGAGGCGGTATCTCAGGTGATTGATGAGGTTCCTGTACCGTTGGCGACCTATAGGCGACGAACAGGACGTATTCGCCGACCTCCTCGACGAGGATGTGGAACCTAGGTTTTCTACATTGTTGTACTAAAACCATATGATGTAAAACTTCTTTTTTTTAATGTATCCGTAATATCTTATTTCTATGAGATTGTGTTCTTCTAATGCATAAACTTTTATTCATGATTGGCAATTACGGTTGAGTTTCGATTGACTTTCGATTGAGTTTCGGTTGAGTTTCGACTGAGTGTCGACTGAGTTTCGGTTGAGTTTCAGTCAAGTTTTGAGTCTCGGCTGAGTTTCGTTTGACTTTCGGCTGCGTTTTGGCTGCGTTTTGGCTGAGTTTTGGATGAGTTTCGCCTGAGTTTCGGTTCAGTTTCGGTTCAGTTGCCGCTGAGTCTCGGTTCAGTTTCGGTTCAGTTGCCGCTGAGTCTCGGCTGAGTTTCGTTTGAGTTTCAGTCAAGTTTTGAGTCTCGGTTGAGTTTCGTTGAGTTTCGTTTTTGTCAAGTTTTCAGTCTCGGTTGAGTTTCAGTTGAGCTTTGGTTTAGTTTCGGCTTATTTACGGTTGAGTTTCGGTATTGAATTCAGAAGCTGAAACTCGCCATTTCATTTGGCGATATTATGGCGATATTAGTCTGACGCAGAATTCAGAATTGATGAGTAGCTGAATTGATGAGAGTGTGGGATGTGGTTGCTGAAATCGCCACATGAAGTGGCGATTTCAGGGTTGAAATCGCCACTTCAAGTGGCGATTTCAGGGTTCCCGGCTCTATAAGCTGAAATCGCCAAATGAAGTGGCGATTTCAACCCTGAAATCGCCACTCCAAGTGGCAATTTTATCAGTCCAATCCCATAAAACTTGTAATTCAGGGGGCTTAAACAGTACTTAACATAGTCAGCGATTTTCACAGTCCAATCCCATAAAACTCCCGAGCCAAACACCCCCCAAAATTAATTTTTTTGTTTTTGCCTGAGTGATAAACGAAAAATAGAAAGATATCATTTGCTGAAACTCAATTAATGCTTGATCGGAACTCAAACCAAAACTTAACCGAAACTCAATCGAAACTCACGTCATCAATAGCCAAACATGACATCAAGTAAAAATACATCCATAAATTATGAAAGTCATATTGTTCCTAGACAAGTACATCGTAGCCACACAATGGCCAGTTAACTTAAACAGTACATAAATTTAAGATCCCGAAGGTCCACCGGTTACATTAGGACATCGGCGCCTGGAATGACCTGTTTGCTTGCAAATCGAACATCGACTTGTTCTTCTGGGCTGAACCTCATCCATCTCGTTATGGATCCGAGTAGACTTTGGCTTTCCTCTTTTCTTTGGCCTAAGACGATCCCGATCAGGTATGCACGTGATCGGTGTTTGCAACCAGTAGTCTTCATGAGGTACCGGGTTAAACTCCCCACCCCAGGTAGCAATGTAGGAGCGAATACTATATACTTCGTCAACAAAAGACGCTGAGTCCATGCCAATCTCCTGGCACACTGCTAACACATGTGTACATGGATATTTATATATTGTCCACTTCCCACATGAACAAATACGGTCACTGAGAGAAACAGTCTGAACGTTTCCTCCACCCCTGAGAGCTTCACTGAACCTCCTTGTCACTACTTCATAAGTAGCTCTTTGCATGTTGTATCTAGTTACTCTGTGCTCATTAGCTTTGGCCTGACCTTCAGCAATCTTAATCGAAATATGAGGAGTGGAAAGGTTGTTAGGGTTCTCCTGTACATACCTTAAGGCTTCTGCACGTCTCGTGTTGAAGTATTTAACAAGACGATGAAATGTCATCTGCACGCACGCAGTAATTGGAACATTTCTAGCTCCCCTCAACACGCAATTAAAAACTTCCGAGAGATTGGTTGTCAATGTGCCATAGCGAAAGCCCCCGTCATGTACCAATGTCCACTTCTCCGGCTCTAACTCCGATAGCCAAGTCCAAGCCTCTGCATTGACTGTTTTAATCCTTTCCATCAGAAAGTTAAACTTCCGAAGCTGATGTTCGCTCCCAGCTTTCCATACTGCTCTTTTCAACTGAACATTTGAGAATCTCGAGTTGAAATTACTGCAAACATGTCTCAAACAATATCGATGATAAGCTCTTGGTGGAGCCCATCCAATTTCATTATCAGCTATGGCACTTAGTATACCAGGATGTCGGTCAGATATAAGACAAATCCCATTTCTATCTTTCACAACATGCCTCCTAAGCCTCAGCAAAAACCAGCTCCAGCTAGCTGTACTCTCTTCATCCACAATTGCATAGGCCAGTGGAAATATCCTATTACCAGCATCAGTGCCTGTTGCGATCAACATCTTCCCTCTGTACTTTCCATAAAGATGTGTTCCATCAATAGAAATCACCGGGCGACAATACCGAAACCCTTCTACAGATGGTTGAAATGCCCAAAATACATAATTCAAGATCCGTTCAGAAGAACTAGCTTCACTATAGAAATCCCAACATACAACTGTTCCAGGGTTAGCATTCTGCAGTGCATGCATGTATCTAGGGAGCTTTGCATATGACGGTTCCCATTCACCAAATATATCAATCAATGCCCTCTGCTTTCCATGCCATGCTTTGGCATATGACACTGTATAGTGAAATTGTTCTGCAATGGTTGCTATAATAGCTTCAATATTCATACTTGGATCTTTCTCCACTATGTGTCGAACAGCATGGCTAATAACTCGAGATGTAATATGTTTGTTATCCCGAGTTAAATTACTGAATAAACAAGAGTGCGGCCCTTCATACCTTGTGATCTCAAAAAATCCATGCTTCTTCAACTTGGTAGCACGCAACCTCCACGGACACCGTTGGGCAGTACTTGAAGAGGCACATCTCACAGACCAGAATAGTTTCTTCGACTCCACCACATTATATGTGCGATGCTTCTTGATGTGATACATTTCACATGCTCTCTTCAGTTCATCTTTAGTATTAAACAATAATCCTTTAGCAAACTCAGTCATTGATGGATCCCAAAATTGAGATTTGAAGGGCAACTCTCTTGGAGTACTGACACATCCACCATCTTGCAAATTTAACTCATTATAAAATTCTGGAACTTGTTCATATGCAAAGGCTTGATGATCATGTACCTGAGTTGGAATAGGGTCTGGATGAGTGTATGCAGGAATCGAACTAAAGCCAGTGTCATGAACTACCACGTCTCCATAGGACTCTTCATCTTCATATGACTCTTCTTCTGAGTCGTCATGTTCAGGCCAATAGTCATCATCTGCACTTTCGTCTGACTCCATTCCCAGACTATCAATATTACACTGATTGTTTACCACATCATCACTTTGTACAGCTGGCATCATTCCCTCAATCATTGGGAAATCCACTATAGGCCTAACCTGTTCCTGCTGCTGGGCAATAGGAGAACTGTCTCGAACATTCTCTACATGACCAACACTATATGGCTCAGGAACATCATCCTTTAACACATAGACTTCAATACATCGATATTCTGGAAACTTGGAGGGAAATGTCAACATGTGCTCCACATCGTCGTCGTCCTCAATTGGAAGAAGCACATATTTTGATGCAATGTTGGAGATCTCCACATCAATCTGATGATATGTCTCTGTTCTGGAATTGTTAGAACTGTACGTATCTGATCAACCAACTCAGCGAAGCATGTTCCCGTACTTAATTTCAAACATTTACGAGGAGGTTGATTATATGTATCCCTTCTTGGCCACCATGTTCAATTGATCCATCATAATATAGTAAAACACGTACAGTTTCCATCTGAAAAAAAGGTTATCAAAATTTATCTCTAATCAGCAACAAACAATAAAAAATATTAAATATGCAAGAGATGTGTGTTTAGTTGCATTTAGCACATATTGGTTCCCAAGGTATGGAACATTTAATCTCTCATGATGATAGCAAAAATAAAACATCTATATTGATTTCTTCTTTGTCAAAAAAATAATATTAATATCAATTATATAAGGAAATGTCTACACACACATCTCATGCATATAAAAATCAGTTTAAGAATGGAATATGTATCTACCTTGACAGAATCCCCCAAATCTCTCCGGCAAGCAAAGGAACTTCAAGCAAGTCGGACTTAGGCTTCAAGCGGATGAAAAGGGTTTGAAGCCCTTTAAAAGAAGAACCAGCCCTTTAAAAGAAGAACCCCCGACCGGTCTCTGGTGGGGGTTCTGTGTTGGAATCGCCACTTGATGTGGCGATTCCAACACTGGAATCGCCACATCATGTGGCGATTCCAATTACTTGGAATCGCCACATGAAGTGGCGATTCCAACCTGGGATGGAATCGCCACATGATGTGGCGATTTCATCTCTGAAATCGCCACACCATGTGGCGATTTCGTTTGGCCCCTGTCAGCCCCCAGCTGATGGGGCCAAGCCTCAGTGTCAAGAGGGATACATGACTCAGCAGGGAAAAACGCCATTTGAAATGGTGTTTTTCCCTTTAACACCATTCCGATAAAAAGTTTTGATCCCGTACCTTTTGTTTAAAACCGGTGCCTTTTGGCACCGGTTTGAAAAATGACTCCAATGATAGGATTTCGACCGGAATCCAGCCGTCAAAACGGATTGGGATGCTAAAATATTGGATTCGGACCGGTGTTGAATTTAAAATTTTAAAACTCGATTTGAATCGGATCCGCTTTAAATTTAAAAAACCAAATATTCAAAAAATTGATTTTTTTTTAAAAATTAAAAAATATTATATTTTTAATTATTATAGTTTATGTTATGTCTTAATATTTTATTAAAAATTTATAGATACATTTATTTATTTTATTTTATTTTTATTTTTATTATTGATCGGTATAGTTTATTTTTTTGATAAAATATAAATTTATTTCGATTTTTAAGTCAGATTTAAATAGGATAATCAATTTTTTAATTATAGATTTAACAAACAAGTTTGGTTATGGATTTGGATTTAATTTTTTTAAATAATTAGTAAAATAGTTTTAACTTTTGGGTTTTTAAATAGGTATATATTCGTATAGTTTTAACTTTTCGGTTTTATCATTGTCATTTAAATAGCCATAAAAGTTATAACAAAAGTAATTATATCATTCTCTAGTGGATTGGTTGAACCGGGACCCAAAGGCCAAGCTGGTTCGGTTTCAATATAAAACTAAATGTGTAAGTGACCCGGAATAACCCGATCAATCCATCCGGTTTACCCATGAACCAATCAATCCAATCCAAACCGGTTCGGGTCACGGGTTTTATTGTAATGTTAACCTTAAATTTTTTATCAAAAATTAATTTTTATTAATATAAATATATTTTTATATTAATATAATTGATCGATGGTTGAACCAGTGACCCAATGATCCGAGCCCTTGGCCGGGTCAATGTTCGGGCTGGGTTTGACAACTATGGATCTTGGTCGAGAGTCATTTTTTAAACCGATATTTTTATACCGATTTTAGAATAAGAGAATAGAAAACAAAGATACTGTACAAATAATATTAAAATAAAAAATACCATTTGAAATGAGGTTTTTTACTTCTACCTCACCCTCTTTGCTCCACCTCCTCAACAATGACATTATATCAAATGAAGTGGTGATTTTCACTTATAGTGGCAATTTTGAAATCGCTGCTTAGAACGGTGAATTCTATGGCCCTTCACCTTGTCAGTGCTGACAGAATGAAGCCGAAAGGATGAGATGAAAGTAAAAATAATGTTTTTATTTTCACATCATTTCTATAATATTTTATTTTTCATCTCTTATTTTAAAATCGGTGTCAAAAAGACATCGATTTAAAAAATAACTCAATTTCTCGCTGGCAAAGAACTCTTCGAGAGCCTTCGGTTCCTCAACAACATCAGTTCCAAGGACTAAGTAATTTTTTCTACATGTTTGTTTTTCTCGAATTGTGTTACAAGATGATGCTTCTGAGACATAATGACTGATAGATATTGGGTTTATCTTAATTAATGAAGATGTACTGGATCTTTAATTTCTAAGTTTTTTTTAAAAATAAATTATAAAAATATAAAAAAAAAGATTTATGAGAAAGATACTAATATAAAACAATTTAATTCATGCAGTAAAAGAAATGCAGACCTTCTAGATATTAAAAAAAATGAAAAACAAGTGAAGCATTATGTGAGATTAATGAAAAAAGGGAATTAAAAAATCTTTTAAAGTTTACCGTAATAAGTTTACTGAATTACATTAGAATGTAATTGCTATATATATATATATATATTATATTTGAGGGTAGTTTTTGCCTTGTCTTTTTAGTCACAATGGTATTATCAAATATATATATATATATATATATATATAAGAACTTCAATAATTTATTAATAATTCTATCATGCTTCGTTTGTATATGAATGATATTATAATAAGAGATGCCTAGAGTATAACAGATCGAATACATTTGAATGAAACTTTGAAATGGGATGAAATTAAAATTTGATTACTAAAATAGAAAACAAGAAAAGTATATTAGCTGAACACTAATTTATTTTGTACTACTCATTGAGTTCGCTTGATTTGTTAAAAGTATGCAAAGTTTTTATAAATATTTATAATGATGCAGGTCTGCAATGCATTAATACCACAAGTCATTTGACAAACAAAGCATTTATAGTTTATGTATAGGCATAAAATTATATATATATATATATATATATATATATTTGAATATAATTAAACTTACACTCGATCATCTCTCTCACCCTTATATTTATAAAATTCATGAATTTCAAGAATAAAAAAAAGTAAAAAAAATTGGATGATATTAAAATCCATATGAATTCAAGGGTAGGAAAAGATCCTGAACATGGCTACGTTTGAATATAATTAATTCCAACTCTCTCTTTTCTAATCTTATGCCACTCCTCACCCTCTAGCATGGAGTTATCAATGATATAATGATTTATTTGCTAATAAAATATCACTAACATATGCCATATGAAGCTTTTTGAAAAATCATCCATCAATCATTAACATATGTCAAACTCCACGTCTTTCCATTTATTTAGCAAAGGGATTTGATCATCTAACGTTGACCAATAAACTTGAAAATCTTAAATTAATTGGGAAAAAAAATCAACAATATACCTTTGAGTTTAGAAACGTGCCTTGAAATCAAGCAACGTTGGTAGTATTATAAAATAAAATATCTACATGATCATTAATTTCTATCAATACATCTTCTTCGAAGATAACAATCTTACCCTAATTTGATATGAGTGTATCCTGACTATCTGACTCAAACAAGGTCTTCAAACTTTTATTGTTCTCTGGTGCATCCTCTTTTGTCCGCTTTAAGATTCGTGCTCCGACCTTCTTCATCCCTGATCTCCGGCGATCTTCATCGCCCGACTTTCTGCTCCTCACCAAGCTTTGTTCTGCTGCCCTTAGTTGCCCTATGGCGTCTGATGGGACTTCGGAGGCCCGTGCTTCCCGAAGGAGGTCAGTGGATTTTGGTTATAAATGGTTTTTGTCGTCTCCGTCTCCGACGGAGGTGGCTCGGTTGGAGAGTAGGTTTCTTGAGATCGTTCGAGTGGTTGTGCCGTTGCTGGAGAGGAGATTGTGGAATGGCAGCACAGAGCCGCTCTCATCCGTTCCTTCCTCAAGTGGGTGCCGGTTGAAGCTTTCATCAGAGAATTTCGTGTACGGGAATTCCATGTGAGATTCAACGGTCAGTCTCACCTTCGTTGTCACATTTTCCGTTTTGAAGATCCGACGGCTTGCGACCTGGTGCTCAACCGCCCCTGGGTGATCAATGGTCAAGTAATTGCAGTGGAAGCCTGGCGTCCGGAATTTTTTCCGGTTGAAGATTCCATTGCCTTGGCTCTGCTCTGGTTGCGGATGCCAAATCTTCCCTTGGAGTACTGGAAGGAGGATATCCTCTGTGCCATCTCGGAGCCAGCAGGTGTCTTCTGCTGTGCCGATCCCTCCACGATGTCAAGGAACAGGAGCAGATTTGCTAGGGTGGCATTTCGAATTGACCTTCGTCAACCTCTTCGGCCTGGGACCCAAGTGCAGGGAATCCAGGACCCTTCTGGCAGCAGTTCATCTATGAATCACTGGAGGGAATCTGCTCCAACTGTGGATCTTTACACTTGGTTGGTTCGTGCTATGCACGGCCATGGCAGCGGGGGAGAATCTAGATGGTTGCTCTATTTTTGGGCCTTGGATGGTGGTGGTCCGGCAGCGGCGGAGTGCTGTGGATCCTCAGCCTAACGTCGTTCCGTCAGCTTCTGCTTCGGGCCCTGTTCCACATCTGGCCACTGTTGTTCCGAGTGATGATGCGGCTGGAAGACGCCGGTGAAGCTGCGTCGTAGGTGCCCTTTGGGACCATCAATGGAAGCTCAGGTTTCTTCTCAGGTGCCTCTGCTTTGTGGATGTTCCAATTCAACATGTGTTGGACGATTTGAGGGGTCCTGATCGAGGTAAGCAGCCACTGGTTAAGGAGGTGGGGGAGAAGGGTGTTGATGAGATGGTGGCCGTGCCGGTTCTTCAGGCGTGTGCCATTTTTAAAGAGTCAGCAAAGGGGCAGTTTCAGGGGATTAAGGCTGGGGTCCTGGATTCTTCTAAGTCCCAATCCTTGATGCTGTCTAACCCTTTTGCCTCTTTGAGTTCGGATGCGAATGATGGGGGCCACTTGGACCATAGTTCTCAGGGTCCGGGTCCCCTCAAGAGGGCTAGACCTGTTGATAGCCTGCCTCCAAGGTCCATTTCCAAACCAGAGAAGTGGAAAGGAAAAGGCAAGGACAAAAATATCAAAAGTCGAGTGGATATCATTCCTTCCTTGGCTTGCACGACCCAGCCCCTTGCTGTCTGACGATTGGCCAGGAAGTGGTTATGGTTAACCCGGGAAGGCAGAATGATCAGAACTGTGAGGTGTCTTCTGGTGGCTATGTGAGACATGGGTTAGTTGACATTGAAGTTGACTCAGTTGCGCCGAAGCTGGCTCTACTCAGATCTTTGTGGGTAGTTCTCAGCCTGTTGGATGCCACAATGTTAGTTTCATGTCAGGGGACCAGGGAGGGATCCCATCTACCTCCAGTTAATTTATAAGATCTTAATTTGGAATGTTAGAGGTGCTAATAAGCCCTCATTTCGTTCCTCTTTTGGTAGATTGATGTATTTACACAACTTTGATATATGTGTTTTGTTGGAAACCAGGCTGTCAGGTGATAGTCTGGCAAGGCTCCGGAGATAGATTTCCCGCTCTTGGTCTTCTTATGCTGTGGAGGTTGAGGGGCTATCGGGAGGTATTTTGGCCATCTGGCATGAATCAGCTGTTACGATTGATGCGTTTCATCAATCTAATCAGCAGCTTGGTCTTGTTGTCACTGAAGGTACTTCTGATCCCTGGCTTCTATCGGCGGTTTATGCTAGTACGATTATCGCGAGAGACAGGCCCTTTGGTTTGAGTTACTCTCCCTCATGGACCAGGGGATTCCATCCATTATTGCTGGTGATTTTAATTGTATCACTGAGGCTAGTGAGAAGAGGGGGGCAGAAGAGTCACTGGCACTGCTGATATTATTGAATTCAGGGCTTTTATTGGGTCTTCTGGATTGATGGATTTGGGGTACTCGGGGCCTCAATTCACTGGTGTAATAACTGCCAGGGGTCAGCGCGGGTCTGGGAGAGACTTGATAGAGCCTTGGCCACTGCCCAATGGCTTCAAAAGTTCCCTTCTGTTTCCGTTACTCACCTTCCGAGAATTGCTTCGGACCACTGTCCCATTTTGATTTCTACAGAGGTTGATCAATGTCAGAGGAAACAGTTTAGATTCGAGCGGTTTGGACTTTCATTCTTCTGCTCGAACTATAATTTCTCAGATCTGGCACCTTCCTATTAGGGGCAATGCTGTCTATCGGTTATCTCGTCATCTTATGATGGCCAGACATAGACTTTCCACGTGGAACAGATTGGAAGTGGGGGATCTGGTGAGACAAGTGGAGCAGGCTGAAGCTGTTATCAGTGCCCTCCAGGCGAAAGAAGACCATGATGGTTTTCTATTGGATTCTGATCTATCCCGGCTGCGCGAGAATCTTGCTCATCACCATTCCCTTCTTCGGTAGCAGGAGGTATATTGGAGATAAAGGTCAGGGTTCAGTGGATTCGTGAAGGTGATCGTAATACCAGATTCTTTCATTAGGATACATTGAAGCGGCGGGCAGCTAATAGGATTCGAAGGGTAGCTGATGCTAGGGGAATTTTCATGAGGATAGTCACTCTATTCGGACTCAGTTTCTTCAGTTCTTCCATTCTAGATGGTATGAGTCCACGGGTGATGGGGCTCGGTTTTCCAGGTTTCTGATTCCAGGAAGGTCTCCTCTTCGGAGAATGCCATGCTTGCCAGGCCGATTGGTGAGGAAGAAGTCCGTCTGGCCCTTTGGGAGCTTGGTCCAGACAAGGCCCCGGGTCCGATGGATTTTCGCCCTTCTTTTTTAGACACTACTGGGAGATTGTCGGGCAGGAGGTAGTTCAGGCTATCCAGATTGCCTTCCAATCAAAGCACATGCCTGACGAATGGAATCGAACCCTTATTACTCTTGTGCCCAAGCGCCCTGATACTTCCCTACCTCAACATTTCAGGCCGATTAGCTTGTGTACTACTTTGTATAAGGTGTGTGCCCACCTATTAACCAGCTGTCTCAGCCGGGTCATTCCCCGTCTTATTTCTGTGGAGCAGGGGCGTTCATTAGAGGTCGATCTATCTCGATAATATCCTCATCACTCAGGAGTTTATGCATGATCTCCATCGAGCTCCTGTCAGACGTAGTCTTATGGCAGTTAAGCTTGATATGGAGAGAGCTTATGATAGACTGAGTTGGCCTTCTTGCACCATTCTCTTCAGGAGTTTGGTTTTGATGAGCTATTTATTGAGTGGATTTTGGCTTGTATTCAAAGGCCATCGTTCTCTTTGATTATCAATGGGAGTTTGACCGAGTTTTTTCATTCTTCTGTGGGATTATGTCAGGGATGCCCTTTATCTCCCCTTCTGTTCATTCTGGCTGTGGATGATCTCTCCCGTGCTTTCCGTCAGGCTCAGCTTAATCGAAGGATTGTCCCCTTTGTGGCGAGAGATGGGGGCCCTTCCGTTTCTCACCTTCTGTTTGCTGACGATTGTATTCTTCTGGGCCAGGCTACTACTTTTAATGCGGCTTCCTTTGAGTCCATTATTCAGCATTATTGCCAGGCTTCGGGTCAGAAGGTCAACCTTCTAAAGTCTTCAATTTGTTTCAGTCCGAAGACTCCTAGATCCACCAAAGAAGCTATTACCAATCTGTTGGGTATTCTACTCAGACTGATCGATTTATGTTTCGGGGATTCCCATGACTGGTAGACGACCCAGATGTGATGATTTTATGGATCTTGAAAGACGAGTTCGATAATGTATTGAGGGTTGGAATGTCACTGGATTATCGATGATGGCTAGAGTTACCATTATTCGGTCGGTCCTCTCTTTCCTTCCTCTTTATTTGCTTTCGAATGCGGTCGTCCCGTCTACATTTTCGGAGGCTTGAGAGATGCTTTCGTGATTTTCTATGGGCTTCAATGCAAGATGGCCATGGCATTCACCTTCTATCTTGGGACGCAATCTGTATGCCTATTGATGAAGGTGGTCTCGGGATCCAATCCCTGATAGTTAGGCAGACTGCGTTATTGGCCAGGCACGCATCACGTTTCCTCCTGGAACCACAATGACTTTGGAGCTCCGTGATGCGTAGGAAGTATGGTGACTGGCAGTCTGGGGTGAATATTATTCCGCCTCGGGGGTGTTCTTCCTTTTGGAAAGAGGTGTGTCAGTATGGTGATTCTATTCGTCAGAATATCTCATGGATGATAGGTGATGGTCACTCTATTGATGTGATGCAGGACTCATGGATTTCTGAGCTCTCTCTATCTTGATGGCCCTCTTTCATTAGTATTGATGCCCTTCTGATTTGAGGGTTAAGGATTTAATCTCATCTGATCCCCCACATGGCATAGCCATTTGGTGTCCCATTTCTTTGGTGCGGAACTCTCTCAGCGGATCCTCTCGATTCCCCTTATCTCTAATCCTTCTGCTGACATCAGGCTATGGCACAGATCCTCCTTTCTAGGGCCCCCCTCAAGGACTTGATGAATCTATTTAGGCCTCAGCCCTAGTGTACGAAGGAGGCTGCTTGGATATGGTCGCTCCCACTCTTCCCAGGGTTCAGTTGTTTATCTGGAAGCTCCTTTGGAACTGCCTTCCAACAGTGCCCTGCTCTCTCGTAGGGGTGTCTCAATTCAGGCTATTTGCCCTCTGTGTGGATTGGAGAATGAAACGGTTGACCATGCTATATTCGAATGCCCTCGTGCTAGACGTATTTGGCAGTTGATTGGGTATAATTGCAGAGCGCATGTTACTGATTCCCCTCGCTCCCTCTTTATTCAAAATCTTCGGAGGGCCCCAAAGCATCAATGTGGTCTCTGGGCGGTCACGGCCTACCAGATTTGGTTATCAAGGAACCAGCTAATATTCACAGAGGACTTCATTTCTTCCCATCGTCTTGTTAGGAAGATTAGAGCTATGTCTGCTGACTGTGCCCGTGCTACCCAAGTTGTTGATCATGACTCCTCTGGCCTCTGGGGCTCCCTTGCTGCTTTGGCAGCGAACCGGAGTACGGTTTTCATTTCCTAGGAGCCCCCTCCTCCAGGGTTTGTTAAAATCAACTTTGATGGTAGTGTCCATAGCAGACTTGCTGGTTCGGCCTTTATCATTCAAGGGCCTCAGGGTGATTGCTGGCAGCGGGCGGTTTTGGTACCCTCGATTCTTCGGTCCCTTTGACCGAGCTTTATGGGGCCTGGGCTGGTATTACTTATGCTTCTAAGGTTCTTCATGCCCATAGATTAGTTATCGAGGGTTATTAGATGGTTACGGAAGGAGGATGTTCCTACTGCCCCCAACAATCCGATTCTTCGGGACACCTGGTCTATTCTTCAGCAAATGACCTAAGCCCAGATATGTCATATTTTCCATGAAGCAAACTCGGCGGCTGACTGGGTGGCGGCTTCGGTGGTTCAACACTCTGGACATTAGCTTTGGAGGCTGGGTGATCCTTGTCCTCCCGTTTTGGTTCAAATTTTGTATTCTGATGTATCTTGGCTAATTCATACAAGACTTGTATGATGGCCCATGTATTCAAAAAAAAAAGAAAAAGAAAAAGGTAGAAAACTTTATGATTGGGATTAGAGCGAAGCTAATGTATATACTCTCTAATTCTAAAATATTGCTTATTAGAAGCTATGCCAACAATCATAACATAGTTAAATCTGTATGAGATTTTTTCAAAACTAGAGCTCCAATTGTCAATGCATACCTTTTTATCTTTCCTTTTTATTTTTGTTTGCTTTTTGTTTTTCTCCATACCATTGTCCCAAAAAAAGCAGCTTTTGAACTAAAACAGAAATTTTCACCACTTTTTGCAACGAAATGTTTCCTCTACCAGCTTCAGGCCTATAAAACTCGATAAAACCCATAAATCCCACTCTAAATGGAGCAATGGAGATTGAAAGAAAGAGCTTGTTAGAGTTCTCTAATTCTTGAAACATTGTTTGTTAGAAGCTATGCCAACTATCATAATGTTAAATCTGTATGAATTTTTTTCGAAACTAGAGCTCCAATTGTCAATGCATACTTTTTTTTTTCTTCTTTTTTTTGTTTGTTTTTGTTTTTCCTCCCTACCATTCTTTCCCAAAAAAAAAGCAGCTTTTGAACTAAAACAGAAAGTTTCCATCGCTTTTTGCTACAAAATATTCCCTTTGCCAGCTTGAGGCCTATAAAACTCGGTAAAACCCATAACTCCTACTCTGAATGGAGCAATAGAGATTGAAAGAAAGAGCTTTCATTTACTTCTCCTGCTCTTTCTCCTTGCTCTCCTCCTACAAAGGCCCGCCTTTGCTTCCAAAAAGGCAAGCACTTATCACACCTTTTGCTTTCTATTCGAAAGTTTATTTTTTTTTTGAACTTCGAAGGCCAAAATTCATTTTTGATGCTACTTTGTTCCTATCTTCTAGAACCTTAATCATAATGATCAGGTTTCCTTAAAACTGATTTGGACTTGAGCTGGCCCCCCATGTTTTTGCGGTTTCACCAACTTGTTAACTTAGCCCACTTAATACTTCTTCAAAAAGCTCGGCTCCAAGTTTTGTGACTAGACCACTTGGCAAACTTAATGGATGCCTGCTGCCCTTGAGTCACTTCAAGCCCATGTATGAGTTTTTCTTCTTGTAAGTGTAGTTATGCAACTTTGTTTGCATCACGAAGGCCTTCTGAATCCAAGATTCGTCTTCCTTTATTAGGACATTCGTATCAATTTGGCAGGTTACATCCCACCCAATTTCATGCATCCAACTTATTTAGTTTGGTCAACATAATAACCCAATCTTTACCACATTAGTGTGCCAGATCAGCTTGATTAGTAAATATTCCATTGGAACACTAGTACATATTCCATTGGAATAATAAAATAAGGGAATAATTTAGATTAATCTTTTAATTAGTAAATGTTCAAATCAATCATTTGATATTATAATTGATTTTGAATTAGAATATACACTAACATTTTCATTCTTGGGTCTCTAATACTAGCTGAATACTTTCTTATTTCTTTTTCTTTTTATTTATTCAACTTTCTATACAGATTTCAACAAGCCACGAAAATGGCTGGATCTCTTAGGTTCTAAGAAAATTTTTTATTAGAATGATAATATTAACTTGTTCTCGGATCTTCATAAAATTAGAATTCTATTTGATTAAATTTTAAATTTTCACCATTTTTTTCCTACCATTCTTAAATAATTATTTTTGAAAGAAATTGCCTAGAAAGCACTTCAACTCAGCACTTATTTTGTCTTGTCCAATGTTGACCGATAAATCACAAGATGTTACTTAATACAACATAAATTATTAATCAGAGATTTTTAAATAAGTCATGGGTAATGAGCAGGTAAGATCAGCACATTTTTCATTGGAATAATACAATAAAAAATAAATTTAGATTATTTTTAATTATTAAATATTCAAATGAATAGCTTAAGATAGTAGTTGATTTTAAATAATCGTATTCTCTTAGATTTTAATATTTTGTTTTCTTTTTGTTTTCCATCTTTCGTAGGTATATCAACTTTAAAAGTATTCTTATTAGTAGGCTTGTCAAGGCCCCAACATTAAATTAGCCTCGGATTTTAATGCGATATCACATTTTGCTATTTTGATTTCTAATACAAGTCTAATACTTCCTTTTTATTTTCCTTTCTTCTTTTCATCTTTCTATATTTATATTCGCTAGCTAGCAAGATAGCTGAGTTCTCTTAGAAATATTGATTCTTAGAAGGCATGTAAATCAGTAAATCAGATTTTAAAACATACTATCCTTGAGATTTTAATATATTTGATTTTTGATCGAATGTTTCCTTATCCATTTTTCTTTCTCTTTTTTTTCCCAACTTTTTATTTCTATATTAATTAGCTCACGAATTCTCGAAACATTGCTTGTTAGAAACTTTTTATTTCCCAAAACTAGAGCTCCAATTGTCAATGCATACCTTTTTTTTCTTTTCATTTTTTTGTTTTTCTTCGTACCATTCTTTCCAAAAAAAAAAAAGGTGGCTTTTGAACTAAAACAGCTCTAAGTTTTGTGGCTAGCTAGCCCACTTAGCAAGCTTAATGGATGCCTGCTGCCCTTGAATCCCTTCATTCCCATATATGAGTTTTCCTTTTTATAAGTGTGGTTGTACAACTTTGTTTGCATCACGAAAGGCCTTTTGAATCCAAGATTCATCTTCCTTTATTAGGACATTCATATCAATTTGGCATGTTACATCCCACCCAATTTCATGCATCCAACTTATATAGTTTGGTCAACATAATAAACCAATCTTTACCACATTAGTGTGCCAGATCAGCTTGACCTGCATCGATGAATCGATTAATGATTTCATAATAAATCTTTAATAATAAGTAAAATAATTGTAACACTAGTACATATTCCATTGGAATAAAAGATAAGGAAATAATTTGATTAATCTTTTTAATTAGTAAATATTCAATCAATCATTTGATATTATAGTTGATTTTGAATTATCATATTCACTAACATTTTATTCTTGTGTCTAATACGGTCGAATACTTTTTTATTTCTTTTTTTTTATTTATTCAACTTTCTATACAGATTTCAGCAAGCCACGGAAATGGATGGATCTCTTAGGTTTTAAGAAAATTTCTTATTAAAAGGATAATATTAAATTATTCTCAGATCTTCATAAAATTATAATTCTATCTGACTAAATTTTAAATCTTTACCCTTTTTCCTATCATTCTTAAATAATTATTTTTGATAGAAATTACCTAGAAAGCATTTCAACTCAGCACTTATTTTTTTCTTGTCCAATGTTGATTGATAAATCTCAAGATCTTACTTAATACAACATAAATTATTAATTAGAGATTTTTAAATAAGTCACTGATAATGATAAAAATGCTAGTATGATCAGCACATTTTTTATTGAAATAATACAATAAAAAATAAATTTAAATTATTTTTAATTATTAATATTCAAATGAATCGCTTAAGATAGTAGTTGATTTTAAATAATCATATTCTCTTATATTTTAATATTTTGTTTTCTTTTTGTTTTCCATCTTTCCGTACATATACCAACTTTAAAGTATTCTTATTAGCAGGCTTGTCAAGGGCCCCAACATTAAATTAGCCTCGGATTTTAATGCGATATCACATTTTGCTATTTTGATTTCTAATACAAGTCTAATACTTCCTTTTTATTTTCCTTTCTTCTTTTCATCTTTCTATATTTATATTCGCTAGCTAGCAAGATAGCTAAATTCTCTTAGAAATATTATTCTTAGAAGGCATGTAAATTAGTATATCAGATTTTAAATCATACTATCCTTGAGATTTTAATATATTTGATTTTTGATCGAATTGTTTCCTTATCCATTTTTCTTTCTCTTTTTTTTCCTAACTTTTTATTTCTATATCAATCAGCTCACTAATTCTCGAAACATTGCTTGTTAGAAACTTTTTATTTCCCAAAACTAGAGCTCCAATTGTCAATGCATACCTTTTTTTCTTTCATTTTTTTGTTGTTTTTTGTTTTTCTTCGTACCATTCTTTCCAAAAAAAAAAAAAAAAGTGGCTTTTGAACTAAAACAGCTCTAAGTTTGTGGCTAGCTAACCCACTTAGCAAGCTTAATGGATGCCTGCTGCCCTTGAATCCCTTCATGCCCATATATGAGTTTTCCTTTTTATAAGTGTGGTTGTACAACTTTGTTTGCATCACGAAGGCTTTTGAATCCAAGATTCATCTTCCTTTATTAGGACATTCATATCAATTTGGCATGTTACATCCCACCCAATTTCATGCATCCAACTTATATAGTTTGGTCAACATAATAACCCAATCTTTACCACATTAGTGTGCCAGATAGCTTGACCTGCATCGATGAATGGATTAATGATTTCATAATAAATCTTCAATAATAAGTAAAATAATTGTAACACTAGTACATATTCCATTGGAATAAAAAGATAAGGAAATAATTTTAATTAATCTTTTTAATTAGTAAATATTCAAATCAATCATTTAATATTATAGTTGATTTTGAATTATCATATTCACTAACATTTTTATTCTTGTGTCTAATACGGCCGAATACTTTTTTATTTCTTTTTATTTTATTTATTCAACTTTCTATACAGATTTCAGCAAGCCACGGAAATGACTGGATCTCTTAGGTTTTAAGAAAATTTCTTATTAAAAGGATAATATTAAATTATTCTCAAATCTTCATAAAATTAGATTCTATCTGATTAAATTTTAAATCTTTACCCTTTTTTCCCTATCATTCTTAAATAATTATTTTTGACAGAAATTGCCTAGAAAGCATTTCAACTCAGCACTTATTTTTTTCTTGTCCAATGTTGATTGATAAATCTCAAGATCTTACTTAATACAACATAAATTATTAATTAGAGATTTTTAAATAAGTCACTGATAATGATAAAAATGCTAGTATGATCAGCACATTTTTTATTGAAATAATACAATAAAAATAAATTTAAATTATTTTTAATTATTAAATATTCAAATGAATCGCTTAAGATAGTAGTTGATTTTAAATAATCGTATTCTCTTATATTTAATATTTTGTTTTCTTTTTGTTTTCCATCTTTCCGTACGTATATCAACTTTAAAAGTATTCTTATTAGCAGGCTTGTCAAGGGCCCCAACATTAAATTAGCCTCTGGATTTTAATGCGTTATCACATTTTGCTATTTTGATTTCTAATACAAGTCTAATACTTCCTTTTTATTTTCCTTTCTTCTTTTCATCTTTCTATATTTATATTCGCTAGCTAGCAAGATAGCTGAGTTCTCTTAGAAATATTGATTCTTAGAAGGCATGTAAATCAGTATATCATATTTTAAATCATACTATCCTTGTGATTTTAATATATTTTGATTTTTGATCGAATTGTTTCCTTATCCATTTTTCTTTCTCTTTTTTTCCTAACTTTTTATTTCTATATCAATCAGCTCACTAATTCTCGAAACATTGCTTGTTAGAAACTTTTTATTTCCCAAAACTAGAGCTCCAATTGTCAATGCATACCTTTTTTTCTTTTCATTTTTTGTTTGTTTTTTGTTTTTCTTCACCATTCTTTCCAAAAAAAAAAAGGTGGCTTTTGAACTAAAACAGCTCTAAGTTTTGTGGCTAGCTAGCCCACTTAACAAGCTTAATGGATGCCTGCTGCCCTTGAATCCCTTCATGCCCATATATGAGTTTTCCTTTTTATAAGTGTGGTTGTACAACTTTGTTTGCATCACGAAGGCCTTTTGAATCCAAGATTTGTCTTCCTTTATTAGGACATTCATATCAATTTGGCATGTTACATCCCACCCAATTCCATGCATCCAACTTATATAGTTTGGTCAACATAATAAACCAATCTTTACCACATTAGTGTGCCAGATCAGCTTGACCTGCATCGATGAATCGATTAATGATTTCATAATAAATCTTTAATAATAAGTAAAATAATTGTAACACTAGTACATATTCCATTGGAATAAAAAGATAAGGAAATAATTTTGATTAATCTTTTTAATTAGTAAATATTCAAATCAATCATTTGATATTATAGTTGATTTTGAATTATCATATTCACTAACATTTTTATTCTTGTGTCTAATACGGCCGAATACTTTTTTATTTCTTTTTATTTTTATTTATTCAACTTTCTATACAGATTTCAGCAAGCCACGGAAATGGCTGGATCTCTTAGGTTTTAAGAAAATTTCTTATTAAAAGGATAATATTAAATTATTCTCACATCTTCATAAAATTAGAATTCTATCTGATTAAATTTTAAATCTTTACCCTTTTTTCCCTATCATTCTTAAATAATTATTTTTGACAGAAATTGCTTAGAAAGCATTTCAACTCAGCACTTATTTTTTTCTTGTCCAATGTTGATTGATAAATCTCAAGATCTTACTTAATACAACATAAATTATTAATTAGAGATTTTTAAATAAGTCACTGATAATGATAAAAATGCTAGTATGATCAGCACATTTTTTATTGAAATAATACAATAAAAAATAAATTTAAATTATTTTTAATTATTAAATATTCAAATGAATCGCTTAAGATAGTAGTTGATTTTAAATAATCATATTCTCTTAGATTTTAATATATTATTTCCTTTTGTTTTCCAATTTTCTATACGTATATCAACTTTAAAAGTATTCTTATTTATTAGCAGGCTTGTCAAGCGTACGTCCCAACATTAAATTAGCATTGGATTTTAATGCGATATCACTTTTGATTTCCAATTCTTCTTTTTTATTTTCCTTCTTCTTTTCAACTTTCTATATTTATATTCGCCAGCTAGCAAGATAGCTGAGTTCTCTTAGAAATAAAGGCATATTGGCTGTCACCTTAAATAATTTAAATCATGCTATCCTCTGAGATTTTAAATGGTCGAATTGTTTCCTTTCTCATTTTGCTACGCAATGTTCTCTCTGCCAGGTTGGGGCTTATAAAACTGGGTAAAACTCATAACTCCTTCTCTGAACGGCAATGGAGATCAAAAGAAAAAGCTTTCATTCGCTTCTCCTGGTGTTTCTTCTCGCTCTTATGCTACAAAGGCCAGCCTTTGCTGCCAAAAAGGCAAGCACTCGATCATATACCTTTTGCTCTCTATTCCAAAGTTTGAATCTATTTTCAACTTGCAAGGCCGAAATCCATTTTTAATGATGCTTTCTTCCTGTATTTTTTCTCATATTTCGGTGCAGTCGTATATTGTTTACCTTGGGAGTCATACTCACAGCCTAGAGGAGGCTTCTTTGCTCACCCACGAGCGTGTTGTAGCTTCCCATCACGAGCTTCTTGGCTCACTTTTGGGAAGGCAAGTTCTCAAAAGAGCTCTCTCCTTTTCTCTCTACTTTAGTGAAGCTTATGTAGTAAAGCTTATTAATTATAATTCCCTATCATATATATAATGTAGCGAGGAAAAGGCTCGAGATGCCATCTTTTATTCGTATACAGCATCCATTAATGGCTTTGCTGCTAACCTCGAAGAAGAAGAAGCAATATCAATCTCAAGTGGGGCATTTTACTCTCTGGATCTCTCTCTCTTCTCTCTCTCTATCTATCTATCGCTCACTTTCTGGTATTATTTTCTTTATCATTTGTAGAGCTTCCTGGAGTCGTATCAGTATTTCCAAACAGAGCCCGTAAACTACATACAACCCATTCATGGGATTTCCTGAAACTCGAGAGCAAAGGCAGAGTTCCGGAGGATTCCCTTTGGAGTAAAGCGAATTATGGAGAAGATATCATTGTTGCAAACCTCGACACAGGTTGTATTTCTGCTTTGTGATTTGCTCTCTCTTTTTTGATACATATTTTTGAACAGTGTATGCCTTATCTAATGCTTCGCTTTTAGAGAAAATAACCCTTTCCTGCTTCGAATCTTTGTGATTCTTTTGACCTGTCTTCGTGTCCAGTAATGTCCACTCATTTTGACCAACAGATCTCTTTTTCTTTTCAATTTGATTTTTCTATGCGATTGATTTCAGTGCCTTTTTTCTTATCTCATTTTTTCTTAAGTCCTAGGCACTGCTTGATCTTCCAAAAATTTAATGCTGTAAGCTCTATAGATCAGGTTTATCTGAAAAAGTCTCAAGGCATTGGAAGCTGTAAACCTACAGAAACTTAAATTCAGACAAAAAGTTATAGAAAATTTACTATACTCTCTTGTTTTGTTAATCATGTGTTAATCATGTGTTGAATGTTCTTCGGATAATAATGTTTTGTTAATCATTCCATTGACTCCAACATCATATCTGCCGAATAGAACCACTGTTGGACTCTTTCTGACTAATAATAATTCGTGCTGCCTTTTCTCACCATTATTTCTTTCTCAAAATTCTCCACAAAATTCTCTGAACTTTGATTGGTTTTTGCAACAGGAGTGTGGCCGGAATCAGAGAGCTTCAAGGATGATGGCTTCGGGCCCATTCCACCAAAGTGGAGAGGAACCTGTCAGAAGGATAAAAATGTGTCATTTCCTTGCAACAGGTTTGTTGTCTCTTTTGTAGTGCAACTTCCTTTGAAGACACTGTGATCTAGCCTGCTATTAGGGTGTGATACATGTGGACAGCTTTGTTTGTTCTGCTTCAGGTTTTAAGAAAAGTATTACATGCTCTCGTTTCAAAGCTTTGAATCTATTTTTATCATTCTGTTGGAAAATTGGTCTTCATCTTGGTGCAAGAGTATGATGGTTACTGGTATATATATGAGAGGAGGCCACAAAATCTAAAATTTCCAGCTCATTAGAAACTACACTAAGAATTTAATGTTGAAGTTTAGAAAGTAATGCAGTCAGTAGAATTTCATGCGATGAAATTTTTGATCCGACCATGCATACATTTTTTAATCTTGTTTGGTCCGAAAGCTTGATCTAGATGCTGATAGGAACGTAAGTAATTTTTTTTAAAAGAAAATTCAACAGCAGCCACTTTTTTTCCTTGAAAAAAAAAAAAAAGCAAATTTAAGCAACGCAACGTCGCAGGAAGTTGATCGGTGCGAGGTACTTCAGCGAGGGGTTCAAGGCCTTTACAGGCCAGAGCGGCCCAGATTACGAAACCCCTCGGGACACGGAAGGCCATGGCTCCCACACCCTCAACGGCCGCCGGCCGGTTCGTGCCAGGCGTCAGCGCCTTCGGCCACGGCAAGGGCACGGCCAAGGGCGGCGCGCCCAAAGCACGGGTCGCCTCCTACAAGGTTTGCTGGCCGCCGGTGTTCATTGGCGAGTGCTTCGACGTCGATATCTTAGCCGGCTTCGACGCCGCGATCCACGATGGTGTGCACGTACTCTCGGTTTCCCTCGGCGGAACTGCTAATAACTATCTCGACGACGCGTTGGCAGTCGGAGCGTTTCACGCCTTCAAGAGTGGGATCACCGTCGTCTGCTCCGCCGGCAACTCCGGTCCTACGTTGGGCACGGTGTCGAACGTCGCTCCATGGATCGTCACGGTTGGGGCCAGCACCTTGGATAGAAAGTTTTCTTCTCATGTTTATCTTCAAAACGGGAAGCAAATAGAGGTAATTAATAATATATATCCATTAATTAGTACTCTCTTTTTCTTGATGACGTACGTTGTGAGAAAAAATTGTTATTTATTTTCCTTTGTTTTGGTTTTCTTTCAGGGACAAAGTCTTTCTTCCGGACTCCCTACCCAGAAATTATATCCCTTGGTTAGCGGTGCAAAAGCCAGGAACGCCGGTGTAACAGCCGAAGCCGCGTACGTAATTTTTTTTTTTTTTTTTGAATTCATCTTCTTGATCTCAAGTAGAAATCATTCTTTTATAAAAGGAATCTTACGGTGGAAAACTTTTTTTTTTTTAAAATGGAAATCAAATTGATACCCAAGTTTTAATAATTTATTTTCATAAAAAAATATCATGCAGAGAGCTGTGCCTTGACGGAGCTTTAAACGCTGCAAAGGCTCAAGGGAAGATAGTTGTATGCCTTCGAGGGGAGAATGGTCGAGCTGAAAAGGGAGGGGTGGTTCGCAGGGCTGGAGGCGTTGGGATGATCCTTGTCAACGATGAAGCTGACGGCGATGATGTCGTTCCAGATCCTCATGTCCTTCCTGCCACCCATATCTCCTATTCTGATGGCTCTCTTCTCTTCTCCTACCTCAACTCTACCAGGTAGGTTGATCTCCAATCTAAACTCGATCTATAAAGCCATATATAAGATCATAACTCTTTCGTAGTCTCATTCTTTTTTTTTTTTTTCTTCTTCTTCTAAGATCACCATTTGGTTATATTTCAACTCCGACGACGAATCTTGGCACGTACCCTGCGCCTCGCGTGGCTTCTTTCTCATCCCAGGGACCGAATCTCGTCACTCCTGAGCTGCTTAAGGTTCACTCACAACAACGTCCATTAATTTTCTCCTCTATTCCAATTAAATTCAAGTTGTTTAAAATATCGAAAGTTGTTTTTTTTTTTATTTTTTTTTTCTCGCTTCACAGCCTGACATCACTGCGCCGGGGGTTAGCATCATCGCGGCATACACCAAAGCAACAGGACCCACCGATGTGTCCTTCGATCGACGCCGTGTTCCCTACACCACAATGTCCGGCACCTCCATGTCCTGCCCTCATGTCGCCGGCGTTGTTGCCCTTCTCAAAGCCGCTCACCCTCACTGGAGTCCCTCGGAGATCAAATCGGCCATCATGACTACTGGTGAGAGCTTAATTGGCTTGTGTTCGATCTTTAATTTGGTTAATTTCAAGCACCAGCATGGCTTCTACTTGGTCTCTAATCTCCAGTGTTTTAAAAAATCCGAATCAACCAGCCGGTCCAACCCGTCAAATCAAAAATCGGTCATCAGTCCGATCCATTTTATTATTAAAGTTAACTTTTATATGATCCGATAAAAATTAAAAAACACATTGAACCAACTGGCCAAGTTGTCAGACAAAGCCCGACATTGACCCGGCCAAGTGCTCGGATCATTGGATCACTAGTTCAACCATTGGGTCATTGATTCAACCATCGATCAATTATATTAATATAAAAATATATTTATATTAATAAAAAATTCAAGGTTAACATGATAATAAAACTCGTGACCGGACTGGTTCGGGTTGGATTGATCGGTTCATGGGTGAACCGGATGGGTTGATCGGGTTATTCTGGGTCACTTACACATTCGGTTTTATATTGAAACCGGACCGGCTTAGGCTTTCGGGCTCCGGTTTAACCGGTCCAACCAGTCGGTTCGGTTCAGACAACTATGCCCAACCTGATTTTTAGATTTTTTTTAAATTTTTTATTTAATTATATTTATATTTTATTTTATATTATTAAATTAAAATTTAATTATAATATTATTCATCGATCAAATCGGTTCATCCGATCAATCGATTAATCCGTGACCCAAATGTTAAGCGGTTCGTTGTCCGATCCGATTTTTAAAACATTGCTAATCTTATTGCAATCGTCTTTTCCCTTTGTGCAGCTAGAACTCGAGATAACTTGAAGGAGCCTTTAACCAATGCATCCTTGCAGAAGGCCACTCCATTTAGCTATGGCTCTGGTCATATCCGACCGAATCGTGCCGTGAATCCGGGCCTCGTCTATCCTCTAACCACGGAGGACCACATGGACCTCCTCTGTGCCCTCGGCTACACCACCACCCAACTCGCTTTGTTCCTCGGGAGAGCTTACGTGTGCCCTTCTCTACCTTTAGAGCTCAAGAACTTTAACTACCCCTCGATCACTCTCTATCACTTCTCAGGTCCAGTCACTGTGGAACGAAGATTGAAGAATGTTGGACCTCCAGGCACGTACAGAGTCCGTGTGAATAAACCATTTGCGTATTCCGTTGCAGTGGAGCCCAAAGTGCTTGAATTTAAGAAAGTTGGACAGGAGAAGACATTTAATGTCACTTTTAATCTTACGGTATCTGCTGATGTGTGATTCTCCCCGAAAGTCTTTTTGGGAGATTGATTTGGTCGGATGGGAAGCACCACGTCAGAAGCACCATTTTGCTCATGCCGAATATAGGCCCTCAAAAAACTGTATGAGTTAAATAATTTGATTTGTTTATTGGCTTAATTTTCTGGATTGATAAAAATGAGGCAACTCATCATTTCATAATGAAAGTAGTACTGTCACCGTGATGAATTACTGAATTTTTCCCCCTTCTTCTTCCTACCTTCGCTCCTTTTCAATTCTTTCCCTTAAAACATATATTTATATCTTTTATTACTATGTAATTTCCATGAGGTGTTATTATCATAAATTGTAATATTATTGTGAAGTTTGAAATCTTATTAAAATGATGATGATGATTATGACCATAAAGCATGCATGCCATTCATTATTAATAAATACCATTAATTCGAATGTCTACAATTGAACTAGCCATGCCACAATGTTGCCTTCTCATGGATAGAGGTATAGTTAGTTGTCTGGCAAAATTATGGCATTTTTCTCTTTGTAGCCAACCATTGGTAGGATTATAAGTATAGCTAGTTTATTACTAAAACATGATGTGTTAATTAAATATAACAAGGAAAAAGCGTATCTAGATTCATCATGGGGTAGCCACCTAGGTAAAATTATGGTATTAATTATGATTATTAGTTATAGTCTAATATGTAATATTATGAGTAGCCAACCACTGATGAGTGTGGCATTAGTTCAGATATTGAAATGTTAAGTCCAACATATAATGATAATTAGTTAGTCTGAAACTATAGTGATTTAGCCTAAAATTTAACACATGCATAAATTATAAATTTAAAATTATTATGGAATGATGTTACTATTTGAATAATAAATTTAGTATATGTGCATTATTATGTTATTATGAACTATGCTTGAGTTATAACTATGAACACCCTCCTATTTGATCGAATCTATAAATTTACATTGTTTGATATGAGCTCACGAATTAATTGACATTAGGATAATATTATTGACTTATTAGTGATTATAAAATAATATATGTGCATATTTTATTTCACACTAGTGTATCTTGGAGAAAATATATGATATAAATATTAGCTCGTATTATCATTATTGTATTTTTTTCATAACCATAGGACATCTAGCTTTAGGATTTTTATTCAAAAATTTTAGTGATAGTATAGCTAGTATTTTATCCGATACCAATGTGTTTGAAGTTGAGTTAGCCGATAGTTGGGAAAAGGCTTAGATGAGTTGTACCAAATGTGTTTGAACCTTATATTTTCGATTGTTAAATTATTAATGAAATATTTTAATTTATGATTATAATTACTTATGTTAATTTTGGTTTAGAATTGAAGGCCTTATATAACTTTTAAGTTTAGGATTATGCAATTACGCCATGTAGTTAACTCGGGCGATGGGTTAGATTATGATGCTTTATCTCTAAAGGTTAGCTATTTGACCTGATTCCTTTCTTCTCTTATATATATATATCAAAGGGTTGGAAGTGGACTTAGATTAACTCAAAGCCCATTAAGCCAACCATACTTCAAAGCAATATGAGCTTAAAATTAAAGCCCAAATTTTTTTTGGATTGGGCTTGAGACGTTACTTGACCCAGCCTAAAGTCCAAACCAAAGTAAATCCCAAAGCATAGGCTCCTAATTAGACCTAAATGGCCGAAATATAACCTAAAACCATAAATTATAGCAGACCTTTTAAATTTTATACTAATTTTTTGATAATTATGTGAGAATAACTCTTTATATCATAATAATTTTTTAAAATAGTTAGATGCAATTATTTTAAGTATTATTCATTTTTGTACAAATATTTAAAAACTAAATTATTATTTTTTGTTCAATTTTTAACTCATATGGATTGTTGTGAGTTAGTTCAACTAGATTTTGACCTGGGTCTAGGCCTAAGGCCAAGCTCGAGCCTAGTCCGAAGTCTAAAAAAAAGTTTCCAAGTTAGGATCGGAATAAGGTGTGGCCTGGTTTGCCCAAGCTGACTTCCAGCCTTAGTATATTATCATGGTAATAAAATGATAGTGGTTTCCCACTGCTTTGTTTAAAAGGCAAAAAATGAAATAAGATAAATTGAATTTAGTTGGTGATGCGAAGTGAGTTTTCGTGATTAAACTTAATTTTATTTGTGTCGGCTTCTCCTGAACTCCAGAAATAATGATTCTTATACTCTGGAAAAAATAGGTTTAATTAGTTCTTCCACTGATCTAACTATCCATTGAATTTTTTAATTTATCATTGCAATTTTTTATTTTTAATATTTTTTATGGCAAAATTATCTTTGAACTTAGAAGAATAAAAGTTGCCCAACTTCCCGGAGACAAATTATCTATTGGTTATTCTTAGCTTATCCTATACCTTTGGAGCTCAAATTATTCCTTGAGTTAAATTTTTGATTGGAATATCTTTAATAGACTCTACCCAAGAACAAGATGTACGATAGAACAATTGATACTGAAGCCATTGAACCTATTACTGCTAAGTGGTTGCAACCGGAAGAGGAATTCAATGGAGCCCCTGCACCAATTGTGCCAGGGTTTGAACTTGCTGGACCAGCGCACCAAACTGGTCCTAGGTGACAAACTGGTCCTAGGTGACCCGGCTAGGAGCCTTCGTTGGTGATGACTGCAAGGGTGTCATATTATTTTTGGGATCTGATCTGGAGCATCAGTAGTTACTCTCTTGCGGTTTGCCATTGAGGGATGTCCTTCTTAATTGAACCTTATATCCTTTATTTTAAGTTTAATGTGATTTGAGGCCCTTCCTCTAGCGCGAATTCTTGTTCTTCAACCTGAGGGCGGTGCACGTTGGAATCCGGATAGCGTTATCTTATTCTGATAGACCTACAAAATAGTCCTCACGTAGGAATCATAGGGGGTGATCCCTGCGGAAGATCCTGCGACATTCAAGTCAATAAGAATCCTCAGAATGCAGATGTGAGGGAAAGATTCTTGTGAAAGGAGCCATGGCCTATGCTCAAGGCTCTCATGCTTTTCTGAATGCATTCTCTAAGCCTAAGAACACTAAGCAAAGTCCATGACTCCTTCCATAAGAATCTTCCTCTCACATCTGCTTGCTGAGGATTCTTACTGACTTGGGCATCGGAGGGTCTTCTGCAGAGACCACTCCCTACGATTTCTATGTGAGAACTATTTTACAGGTTTATTAGCATGAAAGAACGCTACTCGGATCCCAACATGCCCTAGCCCTAGGTTGGAGAATGAGAATCAGTAGCAACAGAACCAATCGAAAGAGTAAGGGATTTGCTAAGATGACAGCGTACTTAATTTAATAGAACATTTCTACTCCATTTACATTACATTTCTTTCTTATATTTTATTCTGGACTATTACCATGGCTCAGCTATTCTGTTGACACTTGGATCAAAGGCCATCTAATTAGTGGAACTCATTACATAGTCTGGATTAAATTTCTTCCCTGCAATAGCTGGTACTGGTTGATTATGGTCCTTCCACCCAGCAAAAACACAGCAAAGCCTTCTAGCTGGAGTTCCTACAAGATGGGATCAACTTGCAGTGGCAATCCTCTTTGGAACTCTATAAAAGGATATGCCTGTTAGTGCATGCCCTAGATCCAATCGGAATGGATGCTATATACATTCTATGAATACAAATCAAATAAAAATGGTTTCTTTATCTATCTAGATATCTTTTATTATATATTTGATATATTTATCTTGAGATAAAGTCCAAAAGAATGTGAACCGTACATATAAAATTTGTAATAGAGATTATAAATTATGAGATCCAAATTGCACATTATGATTCGATTCTTTAAATTTTTCTAGTCGATGTGTAGATGGGATTGGACACCATCGAATACTGTGAGACTGGCACACATTGCATATTCTCACCCTTGGGGTGAGCAGCTGATTTTGCAAGTTGAAGTATGAAGATACTTGGATAGGTGTGTGGATGCTCATTATTGTAACGATGCATTGGATGACCCGTACAGAGATCCCATATGAATATTCTATATAGTGTCGATGGTTGATCTCTAATGACGATGGATACAAACATCGCTCTAGCCATGGATGGCAAATATGTTATCGGTTGGGTATGACATGAAGCATATAAAGGTGGTGTTTGATCAAGATAGGATTCGTCTTCCTTGAAAGAAAGGGTTATATCCCATGGCCGCTTGATGGATTAAATTGACTGTTAAATCCTTGCAAGGTTGAGTTGGAATTCGAAATGGTTTCGAAGTTCTAATTCATATGAATCAATTTTTCTGAGATCAAGTAAATAAAGATCAATTACGGGTTGACATAATCCATACCACTGATTGATCTGGGATATGTGATGAAGGGATTGAATCATACGGTAACCGTTCATGGATAGGTGTTGTTGATGGTCACGTCAATAAAATCCTTAGCACTTGGGTGGTCATGATGCTTTGCTGGAAGCCTCTCATGATCTATAATCATATTGTTGATTTGTTCCTAGGGTCAGTGATTAGGACATGATTATTGCCAACATGTTAAAGGGCCTAATAGGTCACACGCATTAAGAAGAATTTTGGATGAATTAAAATAAAAATTAAATTAGATTTAATTCAAAAAAGATGACCAATTAGATAATTGGATAAAACCCAATTTAAAGGAGAAAATAATAATGGATATGATCCATCATAGAAGAAGAAATTTTAGGAAGAGATAATTTGCATATGATGAACAAATAATTAGATACCCAAATTTGGCTTGTTCCATGTGATGGATGTCTCTGATTATTCGGGTATAGATGGCAAATCTCATTTATGTGGAGATGGATTCATGCCCATGGGATGGGACATGATGAATCTCTACGATTTAATTGTGAACACGTACATATTGGGGCATATAGTTATGAGACAACTAATTCCTAATTTCAAGAGATGAAATTTTGACACATGGATGATGGATGGAGTCTCTTCCTTTTTCTTGGATTAATGTTTAGAAAGGGGAGCCTCTTCCTCTCCCTTGGATTAAGGTTGCCATAAGGAAAGGGGTCTCTTCCTTTCCCTTGAAACATCTTTTTCTCTCCCTCTCTCTATAAATATGTTTCCTTCTCTTTCTCATAGAAAAAGATTAGATCTTTAGACCTACGGAGATCTTTTGGTTTAAAATTCAAGAAGGAGATTCAAGAGGCGCTAGTACCCCTCTCTATCTAAGTATCATCTTTATACCTTAAGGTCTTCATCCACTCTTCTTCGCCTCTCTCTCTCAGTATCATTTTTATACATTAAAGGTCTTCATCCACTCTTCTCCACATGGATCACCGTTAGAGATCGGATGCGTGGACGACTAGTGACAGAGGATTCACCGGCTTTATCCTTTTCTACATCAATAAAGGACTCAGATATTAATAAATCTAATGTTTTAGATTTTATTTTTAATTTAACGAATATTTCCTAAGGATCCTAGGCATATGCAAATTTTGTATTTTATCTTTCGCTGCATTTTCATGAATTTGATTCATGTCTTGCATACATAAGCCTTTTGGTTTCTATAATTAGTCACTAGCAAAATTATGGCATTTTTCTCTTTGTAGCCAACCATTGGCAGGATTATGAGTATAGCTAGTTTATTACTAAAACATGATGCGTTAATTAAATATAACAAGGAAAAAGCGTATCTAGATTCATCATGTGGTAGCCACCTAGGTAAAATTATGGTATTAATTGTGATTATCAATTGTACTCTAATATGTAATATTATGAGTAGCCAACCACCGATGAGTGTGGCATGCTTGCCGCAAGCTAGAATATATATAACCATGACTAGTTCAAAATGTTAAGTCCAACATATAATGATAAATAATTAGTCTAAAACTATATTGATTTAGCCTAAAATTTAACACATGCATAAATTATAAATTTAAATTATTATGAAATGATGTTACTATTTGAATAATAAAATTTAGTATATGCGCATTATTATGTTATTATGAGCTATGCTATGAGTTATAACTATGAACACCCTCCTATTTGATTGAATCTATAAATTTACATTGTTTGATATGAGCTCATGAATTAATTGACATTAGGATAATATTATTGACTTATTAGTGATTATAAAATAATATGTGTGCATATTTTATTTCACACTAGTGTATCTTGGAGGAAATATATGATATAAATATTAGCTCGTAATATCATTATTGTACTTTTTTCATAACCATAGGACATCTAGCTTTAGGATTTTTATTCAAAATTTTAGTGATAGTATAGCTAGTATTTTATCAGATACCAAATGTGTTTGAAACTGAGTTATCTGACCCCATGTAGTTGGAAAAAGGCTTAAATGAGTTGTACCAAATGTGTTTGAACCTTATATTTTTACTGTTAAATTATTAATGAAATATTTTAATTTATCATTATAATTGCTTATGTTAATTTTGGTTTAGAATGAAGGCCTTATATAACTTTTATGTTTAGGATTATGCAATTACGCCATGTAGTTAACTTGGGCGATGGGTTAGGTTATGATGCTTATCTCTAAAGGTTATGATGCTTATCTCTAAAGGTTAGGTTATGATGCTTATCTCTAAAGGTTAGCTAAAGCCCAATTTTTTTTTGGACTGGGCTTGAGACGTTACTTGACCCAGCCCAAAGTCCAAGCCGAAGTAAATCCTAGAGCATAGGCTCTTAATTAGACCTAAATGGCCGAAATATAACCTAAAACCTTAAAATATAGCAGACCTTTTAAATTTTATACTAAATTTTCTGATAATTATGTGAGAATAACTCTTTATATCATAATAATTTTTTAAAATAGTTAGATGCAATTATTTTAAGTATTATTCATTTTTGTACAAATATGTAAAAACTAAATTATTTTTTTGGTTCAATTTTTAACTCATATGGATTGTTGTCAGTCGGTTCAACTAGATTTTGACCTGGGTCTAGGTCTAAGGCCAAGCTCGAGCCTAGTCCGAAATCTAAAAAAAAAGTTTCAAGTTAGGATCGGAATAAGGTGTGGCCTGATTTGGCCGAGCTGACTTCCAGCTTAGTATATTATCATGGTAATAAAATGATAGTGGTTTCCCACTGCTTTGTTTAAAAGGCAAAAAATGAGAAATAAGATAAATTGAATTCAGTGGGTGATGCAAAGTAAGTTTTTGTGATTAAACTTAATTTTATTTGTGTCAATTTCTCCTGAACTCCAGAAATAATGATTCTTATACTCTGAAAAAATAGGTTTAATTAGTTCTTCCACTAATCTAATTATCTACCGAATTTTTCAATTTATCATTGCAATTTTTATTTTTAATATTTTTTATGGCAAAATTATCCTTTTTTTTTTGTACAAGCAGACGATCACACTAGTCTAGTGCGAACCAACTCAGATAAATCGGAATACAAAATTTGCTACAAAATTATCTTTCAACTTAGATGAATAAAAGTTGCCCAACTTCCAGGAGACAAATTATCTATCGGTTATTCTTAGCTTATCCTATACCTTTGGAGCTCAAATTATTCCTTGAGTTATATTTTTGATTGGAATATCTTTAATAGACTCTACCCGAGAACAAGATGTACGTACGGAAGCCATTGAACCTATTGCTGCTGAGTGGTTGCAGTCGGAAGATGAATTCAATGGAGCTCCTGCACCAATTGTGCCAGGGTTTGAACTTGCTGGACTAATATGCCAAACTAGTCTTAGGTAGCCTGGGCTGCAAGCGGCAGAGGAGCCTCGGTTGGTGATGACTGCAAGGGTGTCGTGTTATTTTTGGGATCAGTCATCTAAGAGGTGGCCTGATCTGAAGCATCAGTAGTTGCTTTCTTGTGATTTTTCATTGAGGGGATGTCCTTCTTGAGTGAACCTTATATCCATTATTTCAAGTTTAATGTGATTTGAGGCCCTTCCTTTAGCTCCAATCTATTCATGCTGATTCTTATTCTTCGACCTGGGGGCGGTGCACGTCGGGATCTGAGTAGCATTATTCCATTCTGATAGACCTACAAAATAGTCCTCACGTAGGAATCGTAGGGGGTGATCCCTGCGGAAGATCCTTTGACATTCAAGTCAATAAGAATCCTGTAGATGTGAGGGAAAGATTCTTGTGAAAGGAGCCATGGCCTATGCTCAAGGCTCTCATGCTTTTCTAAATGCATTCTCTAAGCCTAAGAACACTAAGCAAAGTCCATGACTCCTTCCATAAGAATCTTCCTTTCATATTTGCTTGCTGAGGATACTTACTGACTTGGGTCGGAGGGTCTTCCGCAAAAACCACCTTACAATTTTTGTATGAGAATTATTTTGTAGGTCTATTAGCATGAAAGAATGCTACTCGGATCCCGACATGCCCTAGCCCTAGGTCGAAGAACGAGAATCAGCAGCAACAAAACCAATCAAAAGAGCAAGGGATTTGCTAAGATGACAACGTACTTAATTTAATAGAACATTTCTACTCCATTTACATTACATTTCTTTCTTATATTTTATTTCGGACTGTTACCATGGCTTAGCTATTCTGTTGACACTTGGATCAAAGGCCATCTAATTAGTGGCACTCATTACATAGTCTGGATTAAATTTCTTCCCTGGAATAGCTGGTACTGGTTGATTATGGTCCTTCGACCCAGCGAAAACACAGCAAAGCCTTTTGGCCGGAGTTCCTACAAGATGGGATCAACTTGCAGTGGCAATCCTCTTTGGAACTCTACAAAAGGATACGCCATGGGCGTGTCCTCCCCTTCTTGTCATAACGTAAATGATGAATGGTTAAAATTTATTCATAATTTGTATGTCACAATTTGAGTATTTTTTTTCAAGTTTTTTTACCATTACTACGCCTATTTTACATTTTTATCTCAGATTGTTATGTTCAGAGGAAAAAAATTGAATAGTTAATGCCAAAAATAAATTTAAATAACGGTTAGCCACCCGACTGTTACATTTAGATTAGCTAAAAAAAATAAAGAAGTTAATAAAGACATTATATGTTTTTTATATATTTGATATATTTGTATGTGAGATAAAGTCCAAAAAATATGAACCGTGCATATGAAATTTGTAATAGAGATTACAAATTATGAGATACAAATTGCATATTATAGTTTGATTCTTTAAATTTTCCTAGTTGTGTAGATAGAACTAGACACCATTGAACACCGTAAGACTGATACGCATTGCATATCCTCACCCTTGGGATGAGTAGCTGATTTCACAAGTTGGAGTATTAAAATACTTGGATAGGTGTGTGGATTCTTGTTATTATAACGATGCAGTAGATGACCCATACAGAGATCCCATATGGATATTCTACAGTGGTGTGAGTGATCCTTTGACTTGAGATATTCATTGCATCTCATATGTGGAATGTCATGCTTTGACGACAAACAAACATTGCTCTAGCCACGGATGGCAAATATGGTATCGGTTGGGTATGACATGAAGCACATGAAGGTGGTATTTAATCAATATAAGATTCATCTTCCTTGATAGAAAGGATTATATCCCATGGCCAGATTAAATTGATGATTAAATCCATGCATGGTTGAGTTGGGATTTGAAATGGTTTCGAAGTTCTAATTCATATGAGTCAATTTTTCTGAGATCAAGTAAATAAAGATCAATTACAGGATTGGCACAATCCATACCACTTATTGATCTGAGATATGTAACGAAGGGATTGAATCATACGGTAACCATTCATGGACCGGTGTTGTTGATGGTCATGTCAACAAAGCTCTTAGCACTTGGATGGTCATGATGCTTTGCTAGAGGTCTCTTATGATCTATAATCATGTTGTTGATTTGGAGAAAAAATTATCCAATCATTCCTTAGGTTAGTGATTAGGACATGATTATTGCCAACATGTTAAAGGGCCTAATGGGTCAGACGCATTAAGAAGAATTTTAGATGAATTAAAAAGAAAATTAAATTAGATTTAATTCAAATAAGATGACCAATTAGATAATTGGGTAAGACACAATTTAAAAGAGATAAAATAATAATGGATATGATCCATATAGAGGAAGGAATTTTAGGGAGAGATAATTTGCATATGATGAATAAATAATTGGATACCCAAATTTGGCTTGTTTTATGTGATGGACGGCTCTGATTATTTGAGTATGATGGCAAATCTCAGCCATGTGAAGATAGATTCATGCCTATAGGATGGGGCATGATGAATCTCTACGGTTCGATGGTGAACACGTATAGATTGGGGGCACATAGTTATGAGACAATTAATTCCTAATTTCAAGGGCTAAGATTTTGACACATGAATGATGGATGGAGTCTCGTCCTTTTTCTTGGATTAAGTCTCTTTTCTCCCTTGGATTAAGGCTGCCATAAGGAAAGGGTCTCTTCCTCTCCCTCTCTCTTTCTCTCCCCCTCTCTATAAATATGTTTCTCTCCCTCTCTCTCTAAATATGTTTCTTCTCTTCCTCCTCTCTTATGGTAGAAAAAGATTAGATCTTTAGACCGGGGAGATATTCTGGTTTAAAATTTAAGAAAGAGTTCAAGAGGCGCTATAACCCCTTTCTTTCTAAGTTTTATCTTCATCCTAAGTGTCATCTTCATCCACTCTTCTCTGCGTGGATCACCGTTAGAGGCCGGACACGGAGCTAGTGACAGAGGATTCACCGGATTCATTCTTTTATACATTGATAAGGATTCATTCTTTTATACATTGATAAAGGACGCAGGTATTAAAAAATTTAATATTTAGATTTTATTTTTAATATAATGAATCTATTCTAAGAAGGAATCATAGAAATTATTTTATCTTTTACTGCATTTTCATAAATTTGATTCATGTCTTGCATACATATATAATTCCCATCAACGTGCATGTCCTTCCCTCAAATTTTGACATGCAAATTATGAATAAATTTTAACCATTACTACGCCTACTTTAATTACATTTTTATCTCAGATTGGATGTCATGTTCATAAGAAAAAAATTGAATAGTTAATGCCAAAAATAAATTTAAATAACTGTTAGCCACTCGACCATTACTACGCCTACTTTACATTTTTATCTCAGATTGGACGTTATGTTCAGAGGAAAAAAATTGAATAGTTAATGTCAAAAATAAATTTAAATAAGTGTTAGCCACTCGACCTATAGACTGTTACATTTAGATTAGCCAAAAAATAAAGAAGTTAATAAAGACAGCATCACTCGGATGCCAAGAGTAAAAACCATTCAATGAGTACTATAATGCTGTATGCATTTAGATAATTTGCAACAAAAAAAAAAAAGAATCATAAAGGAAATTGAGTTTATGAATTATGGACATGTTATTGTATTTAACTTGCAAACCCCTAACTAAGATGATTGCTGAGCATAGTTTTATCTTAAGTTCTATTTTTCTATGTGGAGAAATGAAGGGATCAGGAATGAGAGAGATTTGGTGAAGGTAGCCATAGGTCTAGTGGGTTGGTAATTATATAAATTACCTGAAATTGAGTACAAGAAGGTGGTGGAGAAAGAAAGCAGTCTATACTTTGGCAAGTTCAGATCCTGGGCACAGCCTTGATCCACCACCAAATGGAGTGAACTTCTTGCATGATGTTTGATTCTGGCCCTATTTTTCATTCAAATAATATTATTTATTAAACAAGAAACTCCAAATCAATGTGCAAAAAAATAGAAAATTTATGAAAAGATAAGATTATCAGCACCATAAACAAAGTTAGAACCTTAGGCTGTTTGGCATCTGAAACCCAAAGCATGACAACATAGAAACATGTGCGAATCTTGAAGAAATTACTCTTGACATCTTATTTTATCATAATAAGCAACTAGATTGCTGTACACTTCAACATCTTGCGAGGCCCTCATACATTAAAATAGGACAACACTTAACAGCAAATAATTGTTTTATAAATGGAACTTATGAGCTATATGCGACAAAAAAAAAAAACTATATAAAAGGAAGTCTATTAAAAAACTAGACACTCAAATATGGTCTCTCAAAGTCATGAAAGTAACTCCTTGCATGGAGATGGCTCATCATCAAACAATTAGTTACCTCCCATCTCCAAGGGTGAAATTGTAGGGCACTTCCATGAAGAGATGGATCTAAATGTACTGCACTGAAAACTGGTAGGACCTTCCAACCAGAAGGAATCATATATTCTGCCAAGAAAAAGAGTTTTATTTTTTCAAACAAAGTTATTCCTTAAAAAGCTATTCTTAAGTATTGATACTTAGAATACTAGAAATATAGTTCCTTGAATGCATGGTCATGTGAAGAGCATCTATGAAGGCTACATTTATTAGTCATCACAAGTGAGGGAGAACTTTTATATTTGACATCCTTGAGAGCCTTTCGGTGCCATTGCAATATAGCTTGCAATATAACTTTGATGGGGGAAGAAGCAAGAGATTATAATAATGGACATAGAAATATGCATATCTAAATCATCTAAGCTTGTCTTTCTATCCTTTTATATAGTATGAGAACTCATGCCATATGTTTAATTTTATATCAATTATATAGCGAATTATTAAGTTTAAATAATATCTTTTGACTATTCTTTTGTTATGAAACTTTGAATTATCATAAATAACATTAAAGTAAATACGATTTGTAGAATATATAACATAGAAGACACTACAGGAAAACTCTTTCAAAATTAATCATGTTAATTATGATTAATTTTGATTGGATTTAAATTTATAGCTTTAACTTGATGAAGACAATAGAGCTTGGTGTATTTTTAGTCCCTTCAACTACTATATTTAAGTCAACAAATTTTTTTTTGAAAGATATGGATAACTTTTAACCTATTTACCACTATAATCAAAGTATAATCTTTCTTATTATTGATAGAGCTTTAAATTTCCGTTCCTTTATTCTTCTTTTCCTATAGTACTTAGTTATATAATTTTCTTAATTTTTTGTTTTCCTTTTATTTACTTAATAAAAAAAGACTAATCCTTAATCTTTCTCAAAAAGAAGAGAAATAATAGCAATTATAAACACCAAGAAAAATGATGACAGTAGGGTAGATCAGGTTAGGAATTATTTATTTGATAACTAGTGCTGAGTTTTACCTTTCCCCTGGCTGCTCCACCAAACCACCTAAGACACCATAAATAACATGTATCCAAGAAACCAAAAGCAATAGGTTCCACAAAAGAATAAGTGCTCTAAGTTATGGCTGTTCTGCAATTTATTTGGCACAAAGGGTCATTATGGAATATAGATGTCTCTTTTATATCAAGAAAATAATTACGGCCATTTAACTTTCATGACCTACACTATTATTTTTTATAAATAAATCAAAACTATTAATATAGAAAAAACATTTGACCATTTATCTTATGTAACCTAATAAACTGGCAACAACGTAAATCCTTTTCTTCGCTTTGAGCCCCTTCTTAATCAAAGCACATCATTTGCTATCATTATCATCTCTTTTATTTTTCTATCATAGCTATTGTTTCCTTCATCCTACCATCGCTATTATGTTCTCTATAGCTCTACTAATTCACTATGCAATAAAGTGTATATCACCATGCAATAAAGTGTATATCTTTCATTTTAAAGGATATTATTGGAACCCTGTCTCTACTCGCATCGTAGTAATGATCTTTGTAAGTTTTTTCATGGACTTCATTGGACTAGTTTTATTCTTTGTTTCTTATCACAAACCCTATAATAATCAAAGCCTTCACATTAAAGGCATGTCCCAATAATAATCGAAGCCTTCACATTAAAGGTATGTCTTATTATATCGTTTATCACATTAAGCCCATAAAACTCACTATTTTTGTGCATGCCGCATGCACATTATCTGCTAATAACTAATACCATTTTTAATAAAATATTTTTCTTTTAAAAAAATTAAATATTCAACTCAATTCAATTTAACTCATCTAAGCTTTTTCTCAACTATATGAAATTGGCTACATGAATCTACTTTCTTCTTAATAGATTTATATTTTAAGAGATCTGACAAAGTTTTATGCTGATTGACAGTTATCTACAGAAAAAGTTTAAACCGGTGTCTTTTGATACCGGTTTTAGAATAAGGAGGTGAAAAACAAAGATATTATAGGAATAGTGTTAAAGTAAAAAACGCCATTTGAAATGGTATTTTCCACTTCCACCTCAAATGGCGTTTTCCACTTCCACCTTACCCTCTCTGCTCCACCCCGTCAGCACCTCCAAGTGACGATTTCGAAATTGCCACTTGGAATGACGATTTCAATGAGCAGAAATGGCCACTTAGCGGCGATTTCAGTAGTGTAAAAATCACCACTTCAAGTGGGGATTTCTCTCGCTACTCCCACTTTATATTAAAATATAAAAATTTATTCAAGGATCCATTTAAACCATTCCAAAGGAGAGGCTCGTGAGTCCTTTCGAAAATGAGTCCCTCAATAAATCCCAGTAACCCCCCCTCAAAGATCCATTTAAACCACATTAAATCTCGTAACTCCTCAAATCTCGTAACAACCGATCAATTCAAGAGAAATAGATGATTTTACGTTAATAAAATCACCACTTCAAGTGAAAATCACTAGAATCCCACTTTTCGAAATTGCCACTTCAAATGGCCATTTCCATGCGGCCCTAAAGCAGAGAGGGGAAGTGGAACATGCCATTTGAGATGGCGTTTTTTCACTTTAACACGATTTATGCCATTTGAGATGGCGTTTTTTCACTTTAACACGATTTCTATAATATTTTTGTTTTCTACCCCGCTATTCTAAGACACCGGTTTAAAAAATGACTCTCTTGGTTGAATCTACATGATTACTTTTTTGTTAACTTTAATACTTATTTAAACAATAATGATAAAGTATAAATTAAATGATAATTAGGAGACCAATTGTAACTTTTTAAGTTTCAAAAAAGTTTAATACCCTATAGTTATGAGGAGTTAAGTGGAATTAATCTTATATACTTTAGGATTTAGATAATTGAATAAATGTTTTGATTGATAAGGCTAATATTGCTTTCATATTGCAAGCAGTGAAGAATGAAAGAGATTGTTTTTTTTGGATATCTTTGTTTTTACTATCGTATGTACAATTAGCATGCCAACATTTGCTCCAAAGAGTTCCCAAGAAAAAAAAAACACTTTTCTACTTGTTAAGATTAGATCTAAATGTTTTTCCTATACAAAAAATCTTTTTCCTTAAAAATAAAAAGAGAAACCCTATTCCTCTTCTCATTTCTTTTTTTTTCCACTCCAATTATAAAATAATAAAATTTATAAATTGCTAAGCATTCTTAATAATTAAGATTTTAAATCATAAGAGATGAAATAATCTTAATTTTTTGATAGAATAAACATAACATGATCTTATCTTGTCCTAATATTAATATTTAGAATAGTAAATATTGGATGATGTGAGATACTCTCCTCTGGATGCTGAGAGATACTATCCTATTCTAACGCCTTGTGAGATTTGCCACTAAATTTTAAATTGCCTCATAGAAAGCCTGCTTTTTAAAACCTTTTGAGAAACTATCTGCATGAACCCATATAGAGAAGAGAAGGGAAAATTTTGCGTTGGAAGTCAGCTTTTGGGTAGTCAAAATCACCATTAAATCATTGAGCTTCCATTGAAAGGTTCGAAACAATGGAAAGAGAGAGTCCAAATTTCTCTTAATTCCAGAAACACCAATTTACAACCGTTATTGATTTCTTCAGGAACGTATTGAAGGGAGAATAAATTCTAAAAATAAAAAAATAATAAAGGTAGAATGACCCTAGAATATATGTAGATCCAAAATAGAGAGGTAACTGGATCACATTGAAATATAATAAAGTCTAATTTGATATTTTAATATCATTTTAAGACCTGATATAAATTTTTTATCCATCCAAAATAGATATGCCTTTGAACGCTTGATTACAAAAATTGAACTAACATATAACCCATGCAAGGGTATAGGGTTTTGTTTTTTTAACTATTTCTGAAATTCAATATAACCATATAAATAAATAATTTGCATAAATTGAGCCTTCATGTACAAAATTCTATCATTAATAGTGACATAATTAATTATAGTCTTCTCATGCATTGTGCGAGATATATTTTTATCTCTTTTTACAACTCTTCTTATGATACAATATAAAAATATAATAAATTATAGTAGATAGTAGACTTCAATACTCAATTTTTTGTTGCACATTAAATAATAAACTTTAATTATGGTTGAGCATATTAATATTGATATCATTATATATATATATATATATATATAAGATATTGAAAATCCTTTAATAGTATTATTATTATTTTGATATTTAATAAATAGTTTTTTATGCATACAAGTTATAAATATTTTTCAATCCAAGGCATGTTATTAAAGGCATCAATTTATAGTAGAATTTGTCTTGCTTATATACAAATAATTAATGGTGGCCTATTGTCAAGATGAGCTGTTAAGATAATTTCCTTAAAATACACTCTAAAATAAAGGCAATTAAGGTAAAATCTGAAATCGAACTAACCAAATCAACCCAAAAAAAATTTTGGTAATTATGTGAGGCTAGGCCCTTTGGGCCAACCTCCAAATATTTAGAATTTGATCCACTTGTCCAATTCAAACCAAAGAAAGTCTTCATACGGTGCAGGAGCGTGCATGTGCGGTGGTTGTGCATGCATACAGGAAGTACATGCGGTGCAAAAAGTGCATATGTGCACAAAAGGATGAAACTGTATGCGGTCGCATGTGCGCAAGGCCAATCATCGAGTGCGGTATCCTCGACCTACACCACACTCGATGTACAAAAACTTTCTCTCCAAACTGTATTAAAAAAATTGATTAGGCCAAAGTTTACTTAGAGTCATAATTGATGCCAAGTTCACCAAAGCACCGAATCAACTAAGAATTTGAGTCTAACGCCTGTGAGGACTTGGACTCCTCAAAGTAGAGAGGAGAACCCTTGGGTTTCTCTATTTAGTCCCAATCCCCTCTACTGCAAATCCCATTAACCTGTCACTAATCTAGAATAGGAAAATGCCAAGGTGATGCGAGGAGGTTTGTGCATATTTTGCCCTGCCATGGCCTTTGTCGAATATTGTTGAATCCTATCATTAATATCAATTTTTCTATTAGTATCAATTTTTCTATTGTTTTATTATATCTATTTCTAAAGGAAATTTCTTAGACCTATAGGCTTGATTGATGTAGCAATAACCAAGATTTAGCAAATTAATATAAGATATAATTATATGCAAATTAAATGTAATTTGGATAATAGGTTCTCAAGGAAACTCAACAGCATGTTTGAATTGATATTGCTAACATTTGTAAGGTAAGTGATGGCTCATCTTTTCTAGATTTTTCATATATAGCTATTTTTAATAAAATATTATTTTCAAAAGTATTGTAATTGATTAATATATGATTTATGAATTTTATGATAGTAAATGATGACTCACATTCCTAAATTTTTTATTTTAATAAAATATTAATATCCAAAGCATTATAATTAATTAATATTTAATTTATAAATGTTACGAGCACATATTTTCTAAATAGATTTATATGTTAAGTTTACTATGAAAAGCTATGCATATCTATATAGTATATTATAAAAATTGATCTTTACAAAAGAGTGCATATTAGCTTGATAAGTGTAACTATTCAATAAGCTCTTCATTCACAACATAGCAATATTTTTTTTGTCACATAATTATATTAATTAAAAAAAAGTGCAAAGACATAAGTTTTTGCTTCCTTGGGAAGCCCTCGCCTCTTATACTATAATTAATCCCCAATTCCTTTTTTTTCCCAAATCCTGATGGCCTCTTCCTTCACACCTCCTCATTTTCTTCTTTTTCTTTTCTTCTTCTCTACTCCATTCACTTTTTATCTTTTCCTGCTAGCTTAAATATGCAGCTAGTACTACCCTTTCTTCCTTCTTTTTTTTTCTAATTTTCTTTCTTCTTCTCCCTACAAAGCATAATAAGTTTATATGGAAAAGCTCAATTTATACCATCATCAACTCTTTCATGAAAGGAGAATGGTTAATTCTTTGATTGCACAAGTTACATGCTTATATGTTATGAAATTTCATGTGAACATGTTTATCTAGCTATAAATTGATAGATATGGACTATGATCAGATATAATATATTATAGATTTTGGACCTTAGTTAACTATGTTGCATACTTTGCTAGTAGAGGATCTATATTGCTCAACACCTTGCTAGTAGAAATTGTACATCGGTTAATATTGAGTTGCCAATGGAAGTTGTACATTGATTAATACTTCATTACCTACGAGAGATATACTAGCAGATAGCTAATTTGAATATAATATTTTGCTCATATGTATGACCTATTTATTAATAATGTTTATTGATTTACTCTATGAATTATCTAGTTAAAGCTTATTAGACTCACACTTATCATTCTAATATTATCAGTAGATGTATTGAGGCACTAATAGGAGAGTGCATAACTATACAAGGAAAATGAGCCTCAATGCTTAAGATCTCTTTTTCCTCATGTTATATTTAATATTAAAAAATAATTATAATATTATGTAGAATTTTTAGATTTTAGTATGAACATGTTTAAATGTTAAATTTTAAATTTAATTTTATTACTTAATTAATTAGTAATATCACTGTAAGGTGAAATCTTATAAGAATGTGGTACTATAATAAATTATCTCCTTTTTTTACTTAATTTTTTCTTTTCAAATGCTCAAAAGACTTTCGTTTACCCACTTTAGTACTCAAAGAATGTAGTTTTGCTCTTCGAGTCTGGTTTTCTATATTCCCGTATATTCTCTTATATGTATGCTTGTGCTAGAGATGCCTCTCTTCATAAAGTAGATGGAAACCATTTTATCCCTCCATGAATTAGAGAAAAAATAAAAATAAAAAGATTGAAGAGAGATAAAAATTAAAATTGTATCCACATTGTAAACCAAGTAATTTGGGAGATAATTGTCTGATATAAGGGTCCATATTTGAGTTGATATTCAATTAGTTTTATATCCAAAATGAAAATGTTTTAAAGCACTAAAAGATTGAAGCACCAGCCATCAGAGTTATCCTTCATGCCACCTAAGTAATGTATAGCCAAGTTCTATCTTCTTGATTAGCTAAAGGTTCTTTCATCCAGTTTTGTTAATTTTCTCTTGGTGGTTTGAAAATTGGAGGTAGACCAAAGATCTCAAGTTCTTGATTTAAGTTTCTTCAAGGGAGATCTACAATGAGGAGGATCTTATGACGCTAAGATGACACTAATAGGAGACTTTGGAGGAATTTATTTGTACGTTATTATAAATATGTCTCATCTTTTTGTATATAGTATATAGTAAATGAGGGATGGTTGCTACTAGGCTCCAAATAGGTCAGGCCGATCCATGCCCCAACCCAATCTAAGAACACATCTGTTGGTTTGGATTCAAAAATTAGGCCTAAATTAAATTTTGGGTCTAGTCTAGGTTTTGTATTTTTTTAACTTAACTTGCCCTAACCCAACATGTATGTCATCTAGGTCTAACTTAGGCCCATAACAAGAATGTGCTCGACCTGATTCAAACCAAATCCAGAAGTCCAAAACTTACTTTTACTCTAATTCTCTTTACCAATTCATTAAATAATTTTTTCTTTAAATAACTCCTCTCCTTTATCTCAATATCTACATCTCAATTATATTTAAATATTCATACTTCATTATTTATTTTGATGAAATCTTATTTATAATGTTCATATTTCAATATAGTGCTTGGATAATATTAAAATTTTTTGAATGAAAATTTAAGCTAAATTAGCTCGTTATTTAGATTTTTCAATGATTCTAAAATAAAAGAAGAGCTAGATATTTGACTCCAAGGCAAGCATCATCTGAACCAATCGCAACTGAACTTAAATATTTTGGCATAGGCCTCGAGTCATTATTGATCATGATTGTTAATGGATCTAGAGTCTTTTCTAGGAACCCAACTTTATTTAATCAACAAATAAGTTGAGTTCGGATTCAAAATTATGACTTGAATATGAAACCAAATCAAGTCAAGCTTAGAATTAGGTATGCCCTGACCTGACTTAACCCATTTATAGCCCTAGTTATGGCTAAGCTTTTGAGTTCCTAGAGCTGGAGAAAGGTATGACTAGAAAAAAGTTTATATTCTCCTTTCTTCAACTCTAAATTACTAAAAGTGTTTTTTTAATGCAAAAAAAAAATCTACATATTTGGAAAACAGATATGGAACTTTTTGGAGGGGCAAATCACATGCCAATTACTTTTATTTTTTTATTTTTTGTTCTCAAACTTTATTTTCAAAATTAATTATATGTTGATTCAGGGTATGGAGAGTAGTACAATGATCCCATGTTTTTCAAATAATTGTTTTACATTTGGTCCATGTCTAATTGTCAACATTGGAATTAGGAATTACTTTTTACGATAATAACGATAACAAAACTTTAATTCCAAACTAATTAGAATTGGCCAAATGAATCATTTTTATTATTAAACTTTGTTTTGAGTCATATTTTCTAATGATTTTCTTCATTTGATTCATATTTATAAAGTATGACTACAGTTTTACTGGCCATTAACCTACTATACTATTAAATAATATCACTATATTAATGTTAATATATACTAATGCTGGATTCTTTCATGCTTGCAAGCTTGCTTTGTTTCCTGCATATGACCTATATATCTAATGCATACATAATCACTATAATATTTAATACATACATAATTATTAATATAATTTCAATTACAATAATAGTAGATTCATAATCATAATCACATTATAATAATATAAGAAGTATAGTAATATTATAATAATAGAATAATAGAATAATATAATGATAATCTGGCATGCAATCTAATATATTATAATATCATAATATATTTTTCCATAAACAACATATAATAGTAATATTTTTCAAATACAAATAAAAAATTTATTATATAAATACTGGGGCTAGGGAAAATGATACTGAAATCTCTTATGGAAATCATGGCCATAAAAAACAAGATAGGAATATAGGTGGCTGGTGTATTGCATAGAAGCAGTTAAAGAGCATTCACCAAGAATGCTAAGGCTTAGAACTTCCTTTTCTCATTGTTTCAAAAGGTGGTGTTGTCAGTAGAAAAAACCTTAACACAAAGAGAGAATTAGAAACCTTAATAGGCCCTCCTATGGGTTACTATTGGGAATTAGGTATGCACAAATCATCAACCAACAATACCCAGTAGGAGGTGCATATAAGTCCAAAAACATATATCACATACAAGAGTAAGCTTATCATGCATGCATTATTAGATCAAATTTGTTCATCCAATTTTGCAAATTTTAAATTACCAACAATCAATGATAGCCCACATATATATATAAAAAATTCTGATATAAATGGGATGTTCTGTGGTGCAAGTTGTACTGTAGAGTACTGTACATATTTAGATGGCCATCACTTGTCTATTATTCATCTACAATCCATGTTTGCATGGATATTAATAATTTTTCCACTCTCTCTTAGAATTTTTTAAAATTTCATTCAAGCCTATATGAAAGCCATCCAGACGTACACAATACTCTATGGTAAAAAAACATGTAACGAAGATGATCCATGCTTTGGTTCTTTGTCGGGCTTGTTGGCACTCTTTCCAACAACTATTTTTAATATTAGAATGAAACTTAAGTGCGATTCTTTAGGTGCAAGCAATCCAGTTTTTCTTTATCCCTCTCTCAGTTACCTTCGCATGTTGCTTAGGTGGAGGCTTAAATTGCTGTGAAGAAGTCCGAAAAAGAAAAAAAGCTGTACCTAAGAAACCATACCTAAGCTTCATTCTTGTTAATAAAGCTAATAATTTAGTTTCATCTTGAGCTTCTATAAGGGTAAAAGTAGCCCAACCATGGTAAGACCTGTTATGTGGTTAAGATTTATCATTACATTAAAATAATAATCATCAGAAAGAGCTAATTCATATCAAGACACGAATTTAGAGCATCAATAAGGCTGCATTGGGATGAGAGATTGTTAGAAGGGATTTTATTTAAAGTAAAGATTTTAAAATTTCAACATTAAATTATTCACTTGACTACTCCCTAGAAAGAATTTCTAAAATTTAATAAAAGTTATAAATCCCACAAAATAAACATTTACAAATCGCTCTAAAGGTATCTTTTACAAATCCCTCCTAAAAATACCTTTAAGAATAGTCAAAATATTTAACTTTGTTTATATACCAAAATATTTACATAAATATTTCAAAATTTTATTTACATAAATTTAAATAAATATTAATTTAAATATTTATTTTATTTACATGTTTATTAAATATTTATTACATGAATATTTATTTTATTTAGAATATTAACATCTTATTATTAATATTTATGTAAACATCAAAACTAATTCTTAAATTAATTTATATGTTTATAAATGTTTTTATAAAATAAAATTTAATTGTAGTTAATAAAATATCTACAGTAAAATATAAATTTATTTAAAAATTTTAAAAATTTATAAATATTTTAATAAAATATAAATATTTATTAGATATATTATTAACAATTAAATAGAATTATAATTTAATAAATATTTTCATACATTTTAATATTAGCAATAAGCTATTGATATTTAATAAATTTGATATTAAAATATTCAGTAAATATTAAATTTGATAAGTATTGTCAAATAAATATGAAAATATTTATGTAAATATTATAGAAAAATATTTATAGAAAATTTTACGATCCTAATGTAAAATTTTAGTTTTAGAAACAACTATTCAAATAGAAAATTTTTAAATTTTCTAAAATTTTAAATACTATTTTTTTAAAATACTGTATTTTAAAATTTCTTTAATTTTAAAATTCTTTAATTTTAAAATACATCATCCAAACAATACCTGCATCGCAGTTTTGTCTGACAGGAAGGATTGAAGTGGTGGACAGAAGAAAAACAGAGGCCAGGTGCGGGCAGCTGTGGTAAGATAGCGGCTGGCGGGAAAGGACTGGAGAAAAAGATGCTTTCACATGTAGAACGAGAACTTGAGAAACACTCTTCATTGGAAATAGAACTGATCTTAATAAAAATCAAAGGAGAAACTCTTCTTCCCTTTTTTTTTTTCCCTCAAAAAGAAAAGAAAAAAGAAAAACTAGAAATTGTCATAAAGATTTTCATTTTCAGAAAGATTCAAACAAATCATTGCCAGATTAGCTACACCATAAATGTTCCATGATAACTGACATATGCCAGAATTATATTACAGAATATCTTACGAATCTAATTCCAAGATTCCTAAACTTCCATTCAAATCTCCTCCAGTTACCATTCTGCCCATCATATGATGCACAAACAGGTTGAACAAATGAATCCAAGACATCGATTATGAAGTATATACCACATGATAAACTTACTTTAAAAATTAGTTCACAGAAACCTATAAAAAATACAACCGGGCTTGGAGTGAATTTGAACTCCTGCTAAATTAGAGGCGAGAAAAATCAAACTAAATTCATGTCACATATGCACAGCAATATTACATGTAGTAATTGGTACAGTGGAACATTCTACATTCCTCACCTCGGATAAAATGTAGTCCTGGTAGCCTGTTGTATTCTAGCGCTAAAAATCTGGATGACTTCAAATATTTGGGAGAAGAAATGAATCTTTTGCCACGTATTATAACGAAGTATTTATGCAAGCTATGCCCTTGGATGAAGAGACAAGCTCATCTTATGAATTTGGAGGCCTTGGAGAAAGGGAGGGATTTCCAGGGAACAACCTAAAAGTTTAATCCATCAGATTTTTGAGATAATAACTAAGGAAAGTACAATCCATGAGGATGCTTAAGGGAAACACTCACTTAAGGTTTAATCCAGGTTTCCCTGATAGGTTGGCTGGAACTTGACCAGTCAGGTTATTGTTCTGCAAGAAGCTGTGAAATAAAATTGAACAAGGCAAGCAAAGAAGTCAGAAAGCATGTTAGTGGTTAGTAATTATAAAGAATAAAGTTAAATGATGAAGTGAGATAACAAAATTATATAAATATCAGATAACGAAAAGCAACTATAATGTTAGTAAACCTCTCGAAAAAGTCCAAAATATATGCACTATCAATCAGTCTGCTGAATAAAATAAAATAACAAGCGTTGACTTGAGAGGGCAAGCCATAGTGCAACAGTAAGGTTCCCTTATGACCCTAGTGTCCAGTTGAAACATGGAGTCAATCTCTCCACAAGGGGATAAGGTCGCGCAAATCTGATGCTACTTAAATCCTGCATGGGTGAGAGCCTCGCACACTAGGTAACCTTTTGTTTTAAATAGGTGCTGATATATGTGCAGAAAAATCAGATGAAAGTTGATGTATGACACAGAATGCTCATGGAATCAATGCAACCATTTAGGAATCCTTTCTGACTTGGTGGAGCAAAACTCTCATCACAAGTTGCTGAGTTTCCTTGATGCTTATGGAGTGCTTAAATGCACTCTCTGATCAAATGCAAACCATAGATCCAGGAATGAAAAGTTTGAGCTGAAGTCAGTGATCAAAATATCACCACTCACGCTTAAATGGATCAGATTTCTACAGGCATTTATGAATATGAGCTTGCAAATGCATCCTGCATGGACAACCATGCAAATATGTATATGATGAATAAGAAATTATGAACATCCCATGATTGGCATCCAACAGTCAATTATGCATTTACTTAGTAGTTAGCACCACCACTGTCAACCCAACAATGTAAGGCTTATGATTTAATTCTGTAAGCAAAATGTGGGTATGCAAATCCAATAAACAAAATTAAGTTTTTGCCTGCTTGTCAAAAGAGAAATGGCCCTAATTAACCAATCCACTTTGAAAAATGCCATTGTTGCATAAGCCTGCAAATTGCACTCCAAAGGAGTTGCTTGCAAGAGCAGAATAATTAATTATATATGCGAATTGATGGATTCAGTTGGGTTCCTTGCCACCGTCCTACTCCTTAGAGTTCATCTAAAACCCTCAATCAATGAAGCATCATTAGAGTTCATCATTTCATGCCACTTTGATTAGCATATTGTTTGTTCACATACACAAATAGACACATAAAACACAGACACAAGCCATAATATGAGTAATTTTTAATTAATTTATTATATATATTATTTGAAAAGTAAAAATGCTTTCTAGGCAACACAATTCATATGTTTGCAGGTGCTACTTCCATCTCTTAACCGAATTCACTACCACTCCTATAAGATTACTATCTCATAAGATAAGAATCACATTCTGAGAAAATATGATTCCCTCCTTTACAGCTCGTCCTCCTCTTCTTTGCTCTCCTTTAGACATGTTATTCACTCCTTTTTCCTTCTCAAAGTTATATGTCTAGCACATAATCATTGGCTTTTATGGCTTCTTGAGGTTAAACCTAATCTAGACTTAGATTGCTGCCATAGAATGCTCAACATACATGATCCCTGACTGGACATTTTTATACTTCTCAATAGAACTCCAGCCATCCTTACACAGCAAGGACAACAGATTCCCTCCACATTTGACTATGAAAGTATAATCTGCCTTCAAAATTTTCTTATGAATGACCAAGACAATTAGGTCAGAAACATTTCAGATATTTATCATATAACATGTAAATTTTCACTGGAGTTTAATCTTACATGTACTCAAACATGAACATATGGAAATGGATGCATGAACAAGTACGAGCATGCAGGCATGCACAGATCTGTATTTAATGTAAATAGTTAAGTCTTGGGCAGAGATGCTTGCTACAGATCAAATATTTTAAAATAGTCATTTTAGATGTTATTGTATAACATCTAAACACTCAACATAGTTTAATTTTACATACACTCAGACATGAACATATGGACGTACATACATAAACATGCAAATACATGTAGCCACCCTTAACCTGTATTTTAAAATACATAATTAAATCTTGACAGAAAGATATGTATGATAGAGCAATAATTATTGTTAAAACAACAGTTGAAGAAACTAGTGAGTTTTCAATTATTATAGGTTTACATCAAGGAACTGCCTTAAGTCCGTATCTTTTGTATTAGTTATGGATGAATTAACCAAATATATTCAATATGCTATTCCATGGTGTATTTAATTTGCAGACGATATAGTGTTGATTAATGAAACTAAAGCTGGAGTAAATGCTAAGCTAGATATTTGGAGAGAGGCTTTAGAATCTAAAGGTTTTAAGATTAGTAGAACTAAAACTAAATATATAAAATATAATTTTAGTGGATGTAAAAATACAAATGAAGAAATAGTGAAGATTGCAAGCCAAAAGATACCAAAGAGTAAAAAATTTAGGTATTTGGGATCAATTATCCAGCAAGAAGGTGAAATAGGTGAAGATGTGAATCATATAGTTAAAGCAGGATGGATTAAGTGAAGGAATGCTTCGAGAGTATTGTATGATCGACGCATCCCATTAAAATTGAAAAAAAAATCTATAAAACCGCTATTAGGCCAGCTATGCTATATGGAACAGAGTGTTGAACAATACTGAAACAATATATGAATAAATTAAGTGTAACAGAAATGCGCATATTAAGATGGATATGTGGTAAAACTTTAAAAGATAAAATTAGAAATAAATATATAAGAGAAATGATAGGAGTAGCACCAATTGAAAATAAAATGAGAGAAAATTGATTACGATAGTTTGGACATATACAACGAAGACCTTTAGATGCTTCAGTTAGAAAGAGTAATCTTTTAACAATCCATGGCAAGAATAAAGGTAGAGGTAGACCTAAACTAATATGGACAAAAATAATTTAAAAAGATATAACTATTTATAATTTGAATATCGACTTAGTCCTGAATAGAGCAGAGTAAAGGAAGCAGATTCATGTAGCCGACCCCATGTAGTTGGGAAAAGGCTTAGATGAGTTGAGTTGAGTTGTAGTTGAGTTAAATCTTGGACAGGTCTTGCTACAAATCAAATACTTCAAAAAATTCATCCATTTTTCAACCTCAATACAAGTTTACTCTGGATAAATTCTTATTTCAACCAGGTTACGACATTCCACAAGGGTTTAGACCCTAGCTTAAACTATTAAGTAGGATATTTTCAAATTTATGTTAAAGTTTTAGGACCAAGTTAAACTTGCTTGCACCTATAACCAAGTTTTTAAATATTATGGGATAGAGGCATCTTGTATTTCCATAGAATGAGACGCCCTGCATACCATCCTCTTGATCCCTAACTATTTGCTTAGGATGCTTTTTTTCATAAAAAATTATTTGTGAAACTTTAGTGTTCTGGTTAATTTTTAAACATATTTGAACTTCAAAATTTATATTTTATGATAACCCAAATCTATGTAAAATTGATACTATAATGAATTATGGTCAAGACAGGATGGGAAAGGACGATTGAGACCAATTCCAAAATCTCTCTAGGACGAGATGGGATGACCAAGATGGCCCCTGTTTTGTTAAGACTTGAATCACCGCCTACAATATACTGGCTACTAAAACTTTTGTTTCCTCATGCATTCTAAGCCTTCTCAATCATTACATGATAAACCATCAAATCATCCCTTTAGCTTTAAAATCCACAAAACAATGAAGATAATTCCAACAAGATAGGCATAGGGTTCAAGAGTCCCATGGCTTTCCAAATATTTGGACCTAACTAATTTAAAATAGTAGTAGATTTCCCTCCTTTTTTACCTAAAAAGAAATTGTTAGCTTCCTTCATCTTGGACAAACAAAAGGTTAAAATCTATTTGATACAATAGGTTAAACATTTAAATTCCATTGAGATTGATAAAACTCAAGTAGTGCAATACTAATCTAAAATCGCGCCTCATTCAATTTACTAAAAAGTAGTTTTTTAATGAATTCCAATCCTGTCTCGACGACTCCTCCCAATGATAAAGAATATTTGGCAACGGGACTATTACAAGACCTTCATAGGTAATTCCAAACATGCAGTGTCTATACTCCACAATGACATTATCATGCTCATTATGTCCAAAGCCTCAACCCATTTGATGTGTGTTAAAGGTCTGCTATACTGACTTGTATCATACTATACTAGTAAGGTACCGGCATGACATCGAGTTTCTATTCCATATGAACTAAATCGGTTTGAACTAACCCATACCGCCTAGTACCAACCCATACCACCCAGTAGCAAGTGGTTGAGAGTGAAAAAAAAAAAAGAAAAAGAAAAAGAATGGCACGTTATCTCAATTCAGGTTGCATGCTATACTAATACCAACTCGTATCATGCCGAATCAATAATGTACTAATAGTACAGATTTCAGCACTGATTTTGCAGACTTTTGTGTGTTAATTGATTTGTAAGAGCCTTCTCTATATTTGTTCAAATGCTAGAGGATGGTCTACAATTGGGCCTAAATCAAGTTAATTTGAATTGCAAAAGATCATGAAATATGGAACATCATTAGTAATAGAATCTTAGCAAGAATCCAAATTCTCTAAAAAACATGGTCCAAGCCATGTCTTAGATTCCACCTGATCTCTGTTCTAGAATTCTCCTTTTCCTCCTAGAATAATGGGCATCTTCCTTGGACATTCTGCCTTCCATCTATTTGCTCAAAGGTGATGCATAGACATAGTAAGCATGTTCGTACTTTAGTTCCACATATCAATCACCATGCTGCACTTCAATGGAGTGAAATACACCAATCTGAGTAAGATATGCTTGGCAGATGTGATTGAGGAGTCTGACTAGTTAAAACTGATGTTAGTTCCAATCTAGTTCAGGTTAGTAAATGCTATGACACATTGTAGTTTACTTTCTGAGAGAAGATTTGGAAGCATGAGCCAAATTCAGTGGGAGACAGAAGATTTTAAGGTTAGTTCTAGTAGATTTTTAATATTCTATGTATTTTTGGGGTGGGGGTTAGGTTCTGGTCTACAAAGAAAGATGCCTACTATGAGGAAGTTATCATTTAGATGCAATGACTAAATTGAGTTTGCTTGCTATATTTAATGAAATTGCCGGTAATACACTAATATCATATCCAGTGAGAGAATCATTGGATTCTCGTCTACAAATCATAGTAAAGCCATGTATGTGGAATGCTCACATACCCATTCAGTTGCATGCTGATATACTTATGATAGATAATTCCAACATCTATGATAGTACAATACAAATTAATTAAATGTTTGAAGAAGAGATTTTCTCCTTGATTTTGAATAGTGAAATGTTGATTTATGAATGCTACAAGTTTTCCTTCCAAGGTTTAGAACTTGGTTTCGGTTTTGGCCGCTAACGTAGAACTTCAGTTTTGGTAGTTTGGTTGGTTTTGGCAATTTTGCTCAATTTTTAGAGTTTTGACCAAAAAAACTAGGAAATTTTTTTAAAATATAGAACATTTAAGAAAAAAAGTTAAGGTAGGTTATTTTTCACCATTTGATTGTGTTTTAAGTTACCTAGGCTCATAGCTAATATAGTTTGGGTAGCTTCAGGCTGAAGTTAAACTATAGGCAGCCATTTCCTATCATTCAATTATGTTTTAAGTTATCTAAGATCATAATTTGGAGAGATTTGGTAATTATAACCTGAAATTAAACTATGGAGAGTTTGTACCACATATATTACATCAATGTACCAACTTCTTAAGCAATGTACCATACACAAATCAATCAAGCAAAATTGATAAGATAACCAAGCACGAGCAAAAAATAAATTAGATTTATCCATTCAGTATCACATACTATTGCAGAGTGAGCCACACAAATAATGGTGGCTATCATCATCATACAGGTAGGAGCAATGATAGGGATGAGAATAAGATGGCTCCCCACTAATTCTCCAATAATTTATGAAACTTTCTTTTTTGTATAAAAAAAAAATTATTTTTGCAAAATGTATTGCGTTTGTTTAGAACAATCTTCATAAAGTACTAAGAGATGGCCATTAGAATTATATTTATATTTATCCCCTTTCAACTCAAGAAAAAAAGAATCCATTGAAAATGGATAGAAGTTACTTAAATAAACAAAGAACTGATATCTATATAACAGAAAACATAAAGGAAAGCATTAGAAAGACATATATGGCTAATTTTAATAAGTGTACTGGAACTGACAAATAATACGGAAATTGAACTGAAACTCAAAATAAGCAGTTAGTTTCAATTCAGATTGGTCTCTGCTGAAACTTAAAACCTTATTTCCTTCTCTTCATAGTGAGAAAGTGCAATCTCCCTATTTGTATTGTGACCATCTGCATTTTCTTTACACATAAAAGAGTGGATTTCCCCATGTAGTTGGGAAAAGGCTTAGATGAGTTGAGTTGAGAGTTGTGTATAAAAGGGTGGATTTCCAAGAATCAAGGTAAGTCCTTTGATTATCAATCACTCTCCTTAATTATAAAGGCATTGGCATCAAACTTTTTAAACAAGCAAAAGTTAATTGTTGTTGTTAATTCTCATTGCTGATTTTTTTTTTCATTGAGAGAGAGAGAGAGAGAGAGAGAGAAATCAGAAATTTTGCTTTGTTTGATATGATAATCTCGAATCCAGAGAATATGGCAGATATTCAAGGCATGTTTTATAAATTGATGATCCAATTGGATTGGACCAAGATTCAAGCCAATCATATGAATTCTTTGTTACCAGGTCTATAGTCATGAATTTTTTGAAGGCATGACAAAGGAAAATGGTGAATTTGATCTCAACAATTAATTTTCAGATAAACAATGTATAGAAAGATAACAGACAAAGCCCAACTGATCACCTGTTCAATAAAGTAAGACTTAAACATATTTTGAATAGGGCTCCTTGATGTTGTATATATATTCATCTACCATTGCAGAGAAGAAGAGAGTTGTGGCAAGCAAATCCATTTAGCAAAACTGTGACTTAGAGTAGAAGATTATGCATATTGGCTGTTGATAAAGAATGTCATGAAAAATTTGTAGTGAGAATTTATTAGCTGGCATTGCTATAGAGATGCATTGTGAACATTTTAGTGCGTCATAATTTAACTATGCTCCTATTCCGGTCACAGCAAGTAGCCTGTGACCTTTCTCCCTAGAAGAGGCAACCAAGAGATAAGAGATATGGTAGCAAGATGTTCCCAAAGTCATCACCCATATTATAGTTAGGTGGTTTAGCACTCTAAAGTCAACAAGTTCTAGTGCGGGCACCAGGATCAGACAGAGGTTACTGAGCTCATTATGGATATCTAATTGAAGTAGTTAGACTTTTGATTCCTGTCAATTCATTTGAGTCCAGAGTTACTCATTTCAGGAAGTAAAGCACTTTAAAATATGAATCATTGCTCTACGTTAATCTCTTGCATGGTACATCCCGCATCAGGTTCTGGAAGTAGCTTTGCAGATATAGTCATTCATGTGTTGATGATTAACAGAAAGCTTTGCAGCCCATGCAACTTGCAACCATGCTACAAGTTCTGCATCCAATACAAATAGCTAAATTTGAACACAAGAGAAGTGAATAATGGCAATTGGAGATTACATGATGGGAAAATATGCGATGGTTGGATTTGAGGGATCAGCAAAAGGTTGATCCTACCAAAAGAAGTCCAAAGTTACGGATCCAAAAGTCAAATATAGAAGCACAAGTGGATCATGAATCGAAACAATCAACTAATTGGGTTTAGTGTTTTATTCAAGATCAAAGGCCTTGGCATTCTTGGACTACCTGATCAATGGGCACAATCATAACAAAGGTGATATCAATTTTTCTGTTACATCGTTTATATAGATTCTTAGGAGGACTAGCCCATTAAGGTCTCTTAGATTTTCCTTATTTGATGGATCTAAGTCATCTTTCCCACCCCTAGATCCACACGGATCTCAGAGCCACCCCACCTTTTCACCTTTTTCGTCTTTGAGATTCATAAACTGTGTTGATTCAAAGATGGAGAAGGTGATCAAAGCTCGACTTGACTACATTCATAAGAGGATGATTGACTGCTATTGCATTCAGATTGACAACAGAGGGGTTCTTCTCACAGAGAGAAAAAGAACTGCAAAAGTAAAAGCTGCTTGCGTTTTGGAATCCAAACCAGGAAACAAAATCAAGAAAAGACTTTAAGGTGTAAATTAGCAACATAACAGACGGCTGAGTTTGAAGAGTACCTAAAGATGGGACTTATAAGTCCAAGGAAAGTAAGAGGAAATAGCTAACATGAAGTTTCCTGCTTCAGTCAAAAGTTCAGAAATGACAGGACAAAAGGCCTTCTCCATCAACGAGTCAATAAAGAAAGGAAAACCCTTCTAAGGGTAAATAAACTCAGGGGGCTAAATAAACTCTAGGGGCTCTCTTTTCCTATGTGCCCAACAAATAACAAAGAAACAAACGGAATAGCCATTCTTTGGACCTCAAAAGCAGCCAGCTACCCACTAAAAGTAATGGCCGATCACCTTAAATGATGAGGGCCCTAATGTCTTGATATTATGATGAGGGCCCTAATGTCTTGATATTCATTTTTTTTCCTTCTAAATCTGTTGCAGATTTAGGAGAAGCACTCATATTATATTATTTTGGAATAAGATTGATCTCAGGGTTAGGTTAAAGGTTCTGTCTGTAAAAGAGCAGTCCTCTTTCTTTTAAGGAACTTTTTAGCTGAATTTCAATGAGAAAATTGAGTTTCTTCATCTTCGTAGAAGAAATTGTTTTTGAGAGAGAATTCATGGAAAATCCTCCTCTCTAATTCAACAAATAGCGGATTTTGAAAAAAAAAAATCAAGGTTAACCCTCTAATTATCAGCCTTTCTCCTTTGTCATTTTAGCAGGTCCTTCACATGTTGAATCAACCAGATGTCATTTGGGGCTTGAGTAAAAAAAAAAAAAGAAAAGAAAAACTTAATAGCTAAGTTATTTGCTGGGCTCAACTTTTTGTAAACAGATTTATTTGTTCGAGGAGTATATTGGAAATGCTGCATTTAAAACCTTAAATAAAATTGGAAAAAAATATACGATTATTTTGTGCCATTTAAAAGCCTTCAGACAGCATAAAAATAAAAAATAGATTTATCCAACATTAAAAAGCATTTGAAGGGGTCATTGCTTGGGACTGACAAATGCTGGGGCCACAACTAGGTAATGGCCTTTTCTATAGAGGATAGGCCTAGGAACAATGCCGTCAGGGATTCAAAATATGGAAACAACCTCCACCGTTAAAGTTGCTTACATTCAAAATTCCCCAAATCCCACAATTGAGGGTACCTTGTGCACCGGGACACCCTTTTTCCATCAAGGGCCAACAGACTTTCTAGGATCAAATTAGCATCAGTCATTGAATTCTAGCAATTCTTAAGATAGAAGACAATTCAATTTAACAATGAGGGCTAACAAAGGATGAGTCCATGAGACAATCTTTGACAGTAATGTTTAAATTGTATAGTGAGTCCTGCTGCAGAAATCACAGGCTTTAAGTAAATTGTAAACAAGCCTAATAGTTGCAATCCTTCTCTATTTGGAGGAGTTTCAAGGTCCAAATATTGAGAGGTATTTCCTCAAGTTCTTTGAACTGGGTAATTCTCCCATCATACGTTTGAATTGAGTGATGGTAGTGCTTTAACCATTATATTTAACAAAAGAATGGAAGGCTTAAATACCATGAAATTAAGGAACAAGTATGCATTGATATAACAAACTCACACCTTATGAGTAGAACTATAAAATAGAAACAAGGTACTGGTTCACACAAATACATTGAAAGAAGTATATATGGTAAGGCATATATGGTATGGTATATATACACTGCATTGAGACAGAGCGTCAATACCTTTTCCTTGCTCCCAATATGATATTGCCCTACCCTAAATCAAGTAGTACAAATCAGTACCAGGTGATATGAGGTGATTCCACTTGGTTTAGACCAGTTTGGTTCATACCAAATATAACCTCTATATCGTATGGTATGGTTGGTACATGATGATATATGTCATTATGATAGATCTTGCTTATATACATGTGAGCATATGTACATGGAGTTTTCTACCCACTCTAACATAAAAAGATACAGAGATTGTTTATGATGTGGGGTAAAAGTTTGGTTAATAATTCACCATCAAGAGGCTATAATTATTTATGCTAGAGATGTTCAAAGTCCTGGCTTTAACAGGATAAATAGTACCAGTCCCTCTCTGATTTTAGCCAGGCATTCTCACTAAACAATTGAAAAATTATCTAATCGTGGTTGGCTGGTTGCTGACAAGAATGTCTTAAAGTTAGTCATCTAAAACTTACCTAATCAAGATATAGAGTTTTTAAATGCTCCAAGATTCCTAAACTAAAGCACATGCCTGATGGTGCTGAAATATACTCTGACATGCAGTTTTCCAAGATCCCTTAGTATGGTAATAAAACATGACTTCGGGAGAGGAACAAGAATTCAGGCAACTTTAAAATATTAAATTAGTTTATGAAGAGTTAGACTGAAGGCAAGATTTCTCAAGTTAGGAGGAGCAAAATGTTGAAGCAAAACGTAAGTTTATGTTGTCAAATATTAAGATTAGTGGCCAAATGATACGTTCACGTGCATACTAATTAATATATAATAACCATAACCATTATGACTAAAACATTGCATATATTATTAACTTACAGCTCCCTTAGCTTCGTAATATTCCCCAGTGATGAAGGGACTGTTCCTGTTAATTGATTGTCCTGCAAATGCCTTCATATAAAGATGCCACATAAGATTGATAAAATAGCATAACTAAAGATAACTTAAAAAATCTGAAGAAATCCTACTTACAATATTTCAAGCCTCTTTAATCCGCTGAGATCTGGAATATTTCCTGAAAAGCTATTATTTGCAAAAGATCTGTGCACAGAATTTTTATCAGCTCAAGGTACAACATTGCAATTAAGCTAAGTTTGAGATGCTTACATTTCACTTAGTGCACTCAGCCTGGCAAGACTAGGTGATAGAGAACCAGACAGACCCATGCTTGACAAATTTCTGATTCCAACAGAAGACAAATTATATTTTGATATAAACAGAAAAATTAAATGTACACACTGCTTTTGTGACATGAAATCCAACTCACAGAGTGACCACACGTATTCGGGTTCCTTCAGAGCATGTGACTCCAGTCCATGAGTATTCACGAGGCATGCAAGGATCTCCACTCCAATCAAGTGGTGGATTCTGAATACTCTCCTTTATTTTCTCCAGGGCAATTACTGCAAATAAATGAAGAACAATGTTGGAAGAAAATTTGTTTTGTTGTAGAAGATATTTTTCAAATTCATGAGGTAGGAGATTTGTGGTCATACTATCTCTAGTATCAGTTACGCTTCCAAGAGAGAAAAGGCGAAAAACCTCTCCAGCATTAATTAGGGGAGGAAGTTCAGATCCAGGACTAGCAGTCAGTGTAATCGTTGTTTGGCCAGAGAGAATCCATTGGCTTGCAAACACGACAAGACCAGATGAAGTGACAGTTAGATCACTGTAGAAGCTGTAGTTATTTATAAAGACATTGAATACCCTGGAGCTCCCAGGTAATGTATCGGCAAAATAAAGAGCAACATAGTAGCTTGAGTTTGGTAGGGAAACAGGAGGCCACTGCAACGCCAAGAATTTATCTGAACCAGCCACTAGAGCAGTGTTTAAGACATTTGTTGGTGGGAGATTCCAGAAATCTGAAACTGAAATATTATGGGTGCTACTCTGGCCATGGATGCTGTCTGAAAATGGCTGCCAATATCTATCAAAGTTGTCATCTGGGTACCTAAAATTGCAGGCAGGCAAATCAATATTTCAACAGAGATATGAACTACCAACCATAGAATAAGATTTCAGCAACCAAATACTAAAATGAAGTCCAATATATTTACCACTGGTCATTGTGTAATACTTAGACTGCTATTATGAATTCCTAATTGAGCATTAACAAGATCACTTTTATAATAGTAATTACATGAAAATTCCCAAAAATTAATCCAGTGTAGAAAAATGGTAGACTGCACAAAATTCACATTGCTCAGAGAGATGTCTGGACACTCCTAACATGTAGTTGTTATCATGCTAGGCCACAGATAGAACAATAAAAAACAAATCACACCCCAAGCACAACATGCAATGCAATATGTTGACAATTATATATTTGTGTAGCAAAACATGGTAATGCCAAACACTCTTTTTTTTTAAATATCCAAATAGAACAATGAAGGAAATAGAATTAAGTGTTATCATTGTAGAGTTAACCTTATCTGCTTAGAATTTTCTTGGGTTTCTTTTTAACAGTATATTGATGACGAGATAAGATTTGAACCTAACACTGATGTGGCTCAAGTGCTTGTTCTGTGTCGAGCAAAAAAATCAATGCAGGGAGCAGTTTGTTTTCATAGTTATTTTTGAAATCGTGCTTTTGTTAAAAGAGACAATGCATGACATACAAAAGAAATTGGCAAATTAGGCATCTATGGTTATTCAAGTGGATATAAGCAAGGACAATGGCAGGATTAGCTGGGAGGAACTCAAGTACTAAATGTCTTATTTATAGTCTTAGGGTTGTGTTGGAAAAAAAAAAAAAAATCATTGCAGGTAGCAGTCCAAATTCATCTTGTAAAGTTAATATTTGAAACAGGCTTTTGTCAAAAGACATATTGCACGATCTATGTAAGCAAGTTAGGGATTGATGGTCATCCAAGTGGATATGAGAAGGAACTTAACTGATACAAGGGAACTCCCATTCCCATACTTTTAATAATTCTGGACGAGTTCCTTCCAATCCAACAGAGTTTGGTCACTGGTAAAGCTAAAATAAAGAGGCTCAGGATTGGTGCCTTGGAATTGGAGCCAATCACTCCAATGTTACATGTGTCTAACATAAACCTAGTGGTGAATTCTGAACAGTTAAAAACTGAGGAGAATTATGAAGAAATGCTGCTGCATGACTGGGCATTTGAAAGACTTAGGTTAGTCCTGGGCTGTCTTCTCAGAATCCCTTCACTATAAACTTCAAAATATGCTGGTTAAGATAACATACATAACCAGAAAAAGAAACTTTTATGTGAAGCATTTGCCATCATCATTGATGGAAAGAGAATAAACCAGGATGTTATAAAGAAGTGCTCAAAAAAAATTAGCTTTGCAGAAAGCTGCATTTCTACATGCAGGAGTAAGGAAGACTTGTCCTTAAGTGGTCAAGTCATCCCCACTATGCCCAACCACATCTAGACACTGCTAACAAAAATTATAGAAGCAATTGGTACTAGTTGAGGAGCTTTATCTGGTGATACGGGTCAAAGGAAAGCATCTAACAGTAGTGTGAAACAAAGTAGTACAAATGAAATTTATTGGTGGCCTTGCTTGAAAAATCAGAAGCTACAGCAAAGGGTGTTACTTATGGAAACAGTGGAGAACGTAATATAGAGGAAGCTGGTGGAAACATGTTTTCAGGACTAAAATCTTTAGAGAACATTAAGAAGAGATCTCTATTGACAAGGTAATAAAGAGTACTGATACGGCTGACCATCTCCTCTGGGTGGTGTTATGATCTTTTGCACGATTTTTGAAAATAATGATGTGACAGCTAATCCCAAAGATGGAATCTTAGCTCCGGCCTTTGGCTCCGGCCTCCAGCTTCGGCCTTTGGCTCCGGCCTCCAGCGACGGCCTTTGGCTCCGGCCTCCAGCGACGGCCTTTGGCTCCGGCCCTCACTTGGTGCCTTTCTTGCATACACAATGACCCGCCTCAAGCAACAGATCCCGAGATTCGTGATCTGTTACCGTATACCTCGCTCGCCGAAATCACGGGCAGGCGCTAGCACGCCTGGCAGTTACTGCTACAAGCGGCCCTTATCTAGCAACGGCTTAACCACTCGCCGTTCAAAGGAGCTTATCCCAACGAGAAAGATTTGACGGTTCCAACAGAACGAGGTAAACGTGATCCCCCAGACAGGTATAAGAAGAGGACCCGAGCTCAACGCGAGGGAACCTCTCTCTCAATCTCTCACTCACTACTACAGAACTGAGCGACAAGTTTACTAACTTGAGCGTCGGAGGGTCCTCGCCGGGAATACGGGCCCAGGGACTTCTTGCAGGTTTCTGAAGGAGGAAGACGACCTCTCCACCCCAATTTGGAGGCCCACGACAAATCTCAGCATGCCCGCCGCTCATCATTGTTGATTTGTTCGCATCAGATTGGCGCGCCAGGTAGGGGAGCGTCCGCACGTGAGGAAGGCGAAAGTTCTCCCTGTGACCCCATCAATTCTGCAAGGAAGACGATGGTGACAACACGAGCACATGAGGCTTCCTTCAGCCATGCCGCGGAGCGCATTCCGCGGGCTGAGCAATCGGAGGCCAACCTCCGTGTTCCGCCCCCTACATAGATGAGCCAGCCTGACCGGCTTGAGGTTCTCGCTCACCAGGTCCAGGACCTGATGACAATGGTACGGGGACTGCAAGAACACTGCTTGGCCGCTGCACCTCAACCCCCTGTGCCTGGTGAAGGGGTGCGAGGGACAATTCAGTCTCAGGGACCCCACCCGAGGTCTCCCGTCACTTACCTCCTGAACCTCGTCGCCGAGAGGCCTCGAAGCGATGACGGTCCCCCTCCCGTCACTCCAATCGTTCCCACCATTGGCCGGAAGAGAGAGAATCCAGACGGGTGCATTCCTTACGCCGGCGATCTTCTTCGGCTTCCTCTTCTGATTCATCTCAAGACGGCACCCTCAGGAAGACTACCCGTCGGGCCGAGCAACGGCTCAATGAGTATCATCGACGGTTGGAGGAGCTTAGCCGCCGGATCGCTAACCCTCACGGGACGGACTATGAGCATCGCCCCCCACTTTCCCGGCGCATCATGGAGGAACCAGTCCCGCCCCGTTTCCGTCTCCCCCAACTGAACCCGTACGATGGCACAACGGACCCACTGGACCACCTGGAGAGCTACAAGGTCCTCATGCAGGTCCAGGGAGCAACGGACTCCCTTTTATGTGTCGCCTTTCCAGCCACTCTTCGCAAGGCGGCACGTGCATGGTATTTCCGCCTGCCTCCGCGCAGCATCAATTCGTTCCGGCAACTCGAGCGATCTTTCCTGGCCCACTTTGATGCGTGCCGGAAGATCCCACGAGTGGCTGATAGCCTATTTGCTGTCCAACAGAGGAGTGGCGAGACCTTGAAGGACTTTGTCGCTTGGTTTAAGGAAGCAGCATTGGAGGTATACAACCTGGATGATTCCGTAGCCACTTTAGCATTAAAGCGAGGACTTCGTCCCTCTAGGTTTGCCTATTCCCTAAACAAGAAGCCTCCGAGTTCTTATGTCGAGCTTCTGAGCCGGGCGCAGAAATACATCCGTGCTGACGAGGCGGATTCTTTCAGGAGGGAAGCCGACAAGACCCCTAGTAAGAAACCACCGCCTACTGAGCATGCCGGAGCGCGACCCCGGAAGCCTGAGCCTCCTCCTCACCGCCCAGATCGCCGACCACATACGCTTATTCCTAAGGAGCAATTCACTCCCCTCATGGCTCCTATATCTCACATCCTACTAGAGATCAAGGAGGAACCTTATTTCAAGCGTCCGACTCCCTTGAAGTCTGGGACCCCCCGCAACAAGGAGCTTTACTGCCGGTACCACCGAGACTATGGTCATGACACCGAGGACTGCCGCCATCTGAAGAAGGCCATTGAGGAGCTGGTTCAGCAGAGTCACTTGGGCAAATTCGTTCGAAGGGGAAACCTTCCTACTCCAGGTCCATCGGTGCCTCCGACACTTCAGACCGGCGTGGACAATGCTCCTACGGAGAAGACCATAGCTATGATCTCCTGGGGGGCAGGTGGTGGTTCAAAAAGACAGCGAGAGGGAATAGATTATGTAATTCCTTTCTTTGGAAAGGATTTAGGTGGGGTAGTTAATAAGCATGACGACAGCGTCGTTGTATCCATAACCATAGCCAAACATCTTGTAAAAAGAATTTTAGTTGATAGTGGGAGTTCGGTGGATGTTTTGAGCTACGAAGCTTTTGTTCGGATGAATCTGTTGAAGTCTTCCCTCCGACCCGTCGCCACGCCTCTAATGGGCTTTACTGGAGACTCGGTGAGTGTTGAAGGGGAGATCGCCCTCCCTGTCACGGCTGGAACCCCTCCATGCCAAAGCACCGTGGTCATAAATTTTCTGGTGGTCCGGGTCCCGTTAGCTTATAACGCTATATTGGGGAGACCATGATTGAATTTGCTAGATGTCGTGATCTCCACCAAGAGATTATTGGTAAGATTTCTACCGACGAAGGAGTTGGAGAAATGAAAGGAGAACAAAGCCCGCCACCGCTTTGCTATCACTTGTCTCCTAGCCCACTGGAAGCGGCGTCGGCAATAGCCTCTGAGCTGCTCGACCCTCGGGAGCTGGGAAGGAGGGGAGAACTAGCCGAGCACCTCCTGACCCTCTCCTTGGGGGATGACTCGGCAAGGACTGTCCAGATTGGGGCGTTGCTTCCAGAGGAGGCACGTAATCGACTTCTCACTTTCCTGCATGCTAACACCGACGTCTTTGCATGATCGTCCTCAGACATGCCGGGCATCCCTGAGAAAGTGATCACCCATCGGCTCAACCTCAGGCCAGAGTGTCGGCCGGTCCGACAGAAGAAAAGGAGCTTCGCTCCAGATAGACAGAAAGCTATCGACGAGGAAGTTCGTAAGTTAACGGCTGTAGGCCATATTCGGGAAGTTCATTATCCCGAATGGTTGGCCAACGTGGTGATGGTCCGTAAGACCAATGGAAGCTGGAGAATGTGCATGGATTTCACCGATCTCAACAAAGCATGCCCTAAGGACAGCTTTCCCCTGCCCTGGATCGATCAACTGGTGGACGCTAGATCCGATCATGAGGTCCTTAGCTTCATGGATGCTTTCTCTGGGTACAACCAGATCAGGATGAACCCAGTAGATGAGGAAGCTACCTCCTTTATAACTGAGAAGGGGTTGTACTGCTACAGAATAATGCCTTTTGGGCTAAAAAACGCGGGAGCCACCTACTAAAGGTTGATGAATAAAGTCTTCGAAGGCCAGATAGGATGCAATATGGAGGTGTACGTGGATGACATGCTGACAAAAGCGTCCACGCCACCGACCATATCGCTGACTTAACAGAGACTTTTGACAACCTGCGCCAATACCAGATGAAGCTGAACCTACGCAAGTGTGCATTTGGGGTGACAGCCGAAAAGTTCTTGGGTTTCATGGTGACCCAGCGGGGGATCGAGGCAAACCCGGATAAAGTTCAAGCCATCTTGGACATGAGGTCTCCTACCAACAAGAAGGAAATCCAGTGCCTAACGGGAAGGGTGGCCGCCTTGAGTCGCTTCCTATCCAAGTCCGCTGAAAGGTGCCTATCTTTCTTCAAGGCGCTCCGCAAGATCAACGGATTCGAATGGACGAAAGAATGTCAAGAGGCGTTCGAGGGGCTAAAGGAATTCTTATCTACCCCGCCGCTACTATCCAAGCCAACAGGAGGAAAAGAACTCCTTCTATACCTCGTGGCTTCTCCCGGAAGCCGTTAGTTCTGTGCTGGTCCGCATGGACACCAATGGCATGCAAAAGTCGGTGTACTACACAAGCAAGGTGCTCCACGATGCGGAGACTAGGTACTCGAAGATTGAGAAGATTATCTTCGCGTTGATCGTGTCTGCCCAACGTCTGCGGCCATACTTCCAAGCCCACCCGATCGCGGTGATCACAGACCAACCTCTAAAGACAATTCTCGCTCGCCCGGATACTTCTGGCCGATTGGCAAGGTTGACGCTCAAGTTGGAAGAATTCGATCTATCTTTCTGCCCTCGGTCGGCCATGAAATCTCAAGTCCTAGCGGATTTTTTGGTCGAGTGCACCTGGGGAGAGGAGCAACCCGAAGAGCCTTCCAGAAGCCCCCCGCCTCTTGGAACCAGTGATGATGAATGAGTCCTTCATGTAGACGGAGCGTCGAATTCTCAAGGAAGCGGAGCAGGCCTCATCTTGGCCAACTCGGATAGAGTTGTAACCGAGTGCGCACTCCGCTTCCTCTTTCCAGCCACTAATAATCAGGCAGAATATGAAGCTCTGCTGTCTGGGATGAGATTAGCCCAAGAGCTTGGGGTGAAACGCCTTAGGGCGTTCACCGACTCCCAACTGGTCGCTGGCCAAATCGCAGGGGAATATGAAGCAAGGAATCCCATCATGTCCCGCTACCTAAGTATGGTGCGATCGCTAGCTTCTCTCTTAGCTTACTTTAACGTTAGCTACGTCCCTCGACAGGAGAATGTTAGAGCCGACGCTTTATCCCATCTTGTCACCTCAACTGATGGGATGCTGGGAAGAGCTTATGTAGAGTACTTGGAAGCTCCGAGTATTGACGCATCAAGAGAAACTCTACCAGTTGAGCAGGAGCCTTCCTGGATGGACGCTTATGTCCGGTACTTTACCGAGGGTACCCTCCCAGAAGACCCTGCCGAGGCCAGGAAACTCAAAAGATGGGCCTCGAAATTTTTCATAATGGAGGGAAAGCTCTATCTGAGGTCATTCTCATACCCAGTTCTCAGATGTGTCGGCCCCACCGAAGCAAATTATATCCTGCGAGAGATACATGAAGGTATATGTGGAAGCCATCTGGGGGGCAGAGCTCTCGCATAAAAGCCCTACGGCAGGGATATTACTGGCTGACAATGAAGGAGGACGCGTCCGAACTTGTTAAGAGGTGTGACAGCTGCCAGCGCCATGCTAACATTCAACATCAACCGGCGTCCCAGCTGACCCCCCTGGCCGCACCCTGGTCCTTCGCACAGTGGGGCATGGACATCCTGGGACCATTCCCTCTAGCCTCCGGACAACACAAGTTCCTAGTGGTGGCAGTTGACCATTTCACCAAGTGGATCGAGGCGGAGGCTCTCGCTAAGATCACCGAGGGCAAAATAAGGTCTTTCTTCTGGAAGTCTGTGGTGTGCCGGTTCGGGCTACCGCACACCCTCGTTACTGACAATGGCCGACAGTTTGACAACACGGCCTTCCGGAAATTCTGCATCGGCTTGGTATCCATCAACGATTCACCTCTGTGGGGCATCCCCAGACCAACGGCGCAGCCGAGGTGACCAACCGCATCCTCCAAGGGCTCAGGGCTCGGCTAGATGGCTACAAAGGGCGTTGGGTGGAGGAACTCCCCAGTGTATTGTGGGCATACCAAACGACGCCGCGAGCCCCCACCGGGGAAACTCCTTTCAGCCTGGTCTTTGGGACCGAGACAGTCATTCCGGTGGAGATAGGAGTCCCCAGTCCCAAGACAGAGTTATACCACGAAGAGAGCAACCCAAATCAGCTGCGGGCCGATCTAGACTTAGTGGAAGAATTGCGAGATCAAGCGCAACTTCACATGGCGGCTTTCCCTCAGCGAGCGGCCAAATACTATAATGCTCGAGTACGATCCAAGACGTTCCGCTCTGGAGATCTCGTTCTGCGAAGAGCTGAAGTATCAAAGCCAACGAAGGGAGGCAAGCTGGCACCGAAATGGGAAGGACCATATCGTGTCAAGGAGGTACTTCACCACGGGGCATACAAAGTTGAAGAGCTAGACGGAAAACCGCTTCCTCGCACCTGGAACGCCGATAATTTACGCCAGTATTATCAGTAATGTGCTAACTTCATTAATTTGAATCTACTTGACAGATTGTTGTTCGAAATGTTTGCATTATTTTTGAGTGACCATGCTTTCCACCAAAGACCGGCCCCGCGTCGGCACCAAAGATCGGTCTCGCGTCGGCACCAAAGATCGGCCCCGCATCGGCAATTAGGACCGGCTCCCCACGTTGGTACCAAAGACCGGCTCCCTACATTGGCAATTGGGGACAACGTTTCGGCGCACACAGTCCCATTCCGCGCGACATATCTAACGAGGCAGTAAGCATTCCATGGCTTTGCGCCTGCACGAGCAGAGTCTTGTACTACCTACTGTTCTCAACTGTCGTCTCTACAACCGAAATTGATCCCGCATAACAGGAGTCGTGTTTTTCAGCCATTGGTTGGTGATTCGCGATAACTCACACAGCCAAAGCTAGTTATGACCAAAGGCACGCGATGAGGATTAAAATATTCATTGATGGCTAAAAGTTTACAAAATTGCCGATCTGAGTCGGGCTTGGAGCAATACAAAAAAAAAAGGGTCATTTGGGGCCGGGTCATCATCTTCAGGGACTTCATCTGGCTCCAACCCTTCAATATCCTCGAGGTCATAGAGTTCTTGGATTTTTTCCTTGCAGTCTTGGAAGCCAGCCTCGTAAGCAAATGCCGTCGATTCGGCTAACTCCTTACTAAAGGCTTTAGACTTCCTGAAATCCTCTACGGCCTCTGCAGCTCTTTTCTCCGCCTCGAGGGTTTTCCGCTCAGCCTCCGTGACCTTTTTATCGGCCTCGACGGCCTCCCTCTTGGCTTCAGTCACCGCCGCCTCCAAATCGGCAATCTTGGCGTCGAACTGGCGGGCGACCTCTTTGGCTGCATCTATTTCAATGGAGGCGGAATCCAATCGATTTTTCAAAATGCACATTTCTGATTCCACTGCCTCCAGCCTCTCCTCGGCCATTCTTTGCTTTTCTTCGGCCACCTGGGCGTTATCCAGCTCATTGGCCGCACGACGCTGGGCAACTTCCAGCGCGTACTCTGCCTTCTCAGCTCTCAGCCGGATGGCTTCAACTTCGCCCTTTAAGGTAGCCCGGGTATCCTCCAAGGCCATCTCTGCCTTTTCTGCCCTAGCTTGGAGTGATAGCATCTCCTCCCGCGACTGGTCGAGAGCAGCATCACTCAGGGTCCAAAGGTCCCTCATGGCGATCAGAGAGTTCAGTGCCTGGATGGAATGTCAATGTTAAAAAAAAAAACAACAACAAAACAAAACAAACAAAACAAAGAGGAAAAGGATAATGGGGCAAAAGCTCACCCAAAGATGTGCCACAGACGCCTCGCAAAAGAATGTGGCCCTCCCTTGATGCCGGAGAAACTCCTGCACCTCTACCACAGATGCTTCGTCTAATGCCCGCTCGGCCCAGCGGCTGTGGTTCGCCAAAAGTGATTGGAAGGAAGGGTCGACGCCCCTCCTTTCCCCTGGCACGGGGGCCGCGGGGGAGGATTCCGCCTCCGACTCTAATGCCTCCGGCCCCTTGGCTGGTAGAGGCGCTTCAGTTGTTGCCCCTATGGGGGGCACGATAACTGCTGGAGTTAGCCTTATTGTTGCAGGGACCTGCTCCGTCTCCACGGCTTCGGGCAGGGGTGACGGCGCTTTTGCGACATGCTCTGGAGAAGGATCGAGCAGAATGACAGGAGGAGCTGGAACTGAAGGTGATTTTCTTTCTCCTATTTGGTTCCGCCCGACTTCCTCGCTGGCCTCGGCCCTTACCATGTCTTTCCTGACGGGCTCGTCGACTTGGGCTCTGGCTGCCTCGCACACGTGCGGGGGATCCACAACTTTGGCCCTTTTAGCATCGGCCTCCCCAGCGTCGGCCCTTCCAGTATCGGCCTTCTTCAAAACCTTAGCGCGCAGAGGCTTCACAACTCTAGCCCCTCCAGCGTCGGCCCTCCCCGCGTCGACCCTTCTTGGAATTTTGGCGACGGCCCTCCTTTCAGCAAGGGACTCATTCCCCGTTGCCTTCCTCTTCTTAGTGACCGCCTGCCTGAGCTCGCGAAGCGATGGCATCATCCCTGTAAAGGCAGGAGATGAGTAAAAAAAAAAGAGAAAAGAGAAAAGAAAGAAGGAAAAAGGTGAGTAATCAAGTGCTCACCACCAGAAGGGATTAGGCCGGCGAGACGAAGGTTTTCATCAATCAGAAGCTTATTGCATCGAGGGACATCGGCAGTCAGAAGCTGCCTGAATGTCATTCGATCCCTTGGGAGGATAGAAGAATCCCTATTGGCATCAATGTTGGGTGTCCCTCAGCTTCCACTCACCCCTTCGATATCAGCAAAAAAGAACTTATCCTTCCACCCTTTAACGGAGGTGGGAAGGTACAACTTTCCTAGTGGGCCTAGGAGTGAAGGACCACCAACCTGACTGCTTGTGGAGAGTATAAAAACTGCGGAATAAGGAGATGCTGGCCTCTATGCCTTGCAGGTGACAGAGAACCAGAAAGCCAACGATTGTTCGGATTGAGTTAGGGACTAGTTGGGAAGGTGTTAAAGAATATCGGTCCAGAAGGTTGAGGATGAAAGGGTGGATAGGTAATCGAAGTCCTGCCTTAAAGAAGGCTCTCTACAAAGCAACTCTTTCAGGACGGGAAGAGGTTACCCTGTCATCAGGAGCGGGGTTATCAGACGTAGGTTTGGCGGAAAACTATACTTGGCTCGTAGGTTTACTATGTCTTAAGCAGACATAGTGGAAGCAGTCCCCTCGAGGGACTCCTTGACAGTGCTGGAAGGACCAGCAGCTGTCGGACGGCTTCGGGCGAAGGTCTGCCCGCCGGTCAGATGACTCCTGGCTACGGGGCGTCTGACCGGCCGCCGCTCCAGCGAAGAGTGGTCGTAGGATGGGGTAGACCATTGGCTTGGTAGGGAAGCGGAAGGCTGAGAAGGAGTTGGGGAACGACCCCCGGAATCGGAAATAGAACAAGAGGGCGAGGAAGCCATAGAGACTAACCTGAAAAACTTGAGCTAAGATCGAAGGAGCACGAGAAGAGAACAAACACGGGAGGCGGACGAATGCTTGCAGACTTGAAAGGAAGCAGTAGCGTAAGAGAAGGGAGAATGGGAAGATAAGGACGATTTTTTCTTCTTATAGCCCCATTTCAAATCATCCCGTGGCCGTCCGATCTGGCCATGTGTTCACCTTCAAATGGAAGGCGCTTCGGCGGCCTACCGGCGCGAAAAACACGAAAAGCTCCACCAATAGAGAGATGGTGGTGGCCTCACCGCAATGATGACGCTTGCCTTTTTACGACTCATTACTCGAGGAAAATCTTCTCTAATCCCAACAGCCCGAACAGACGAACTGATGGCGCGAAAGTCAGCCGCTCAGTGGATATTAACACCCCTTTCGCTGGTGATTATGCGCTCACTCATCTCAGGGGCGGGGGGCATCTAATACGGCTGACCATCTCCTCTTGGTGGTGTTATGATCTTTTGCACGATTTCCGGAAATAATGATGTGACAGCTAATCCCATAGATGGAATCTTAGCTCCGGCCTTTGGCTTCGATCTCCAGCTCCGGCCTTTGGCTCCGGCCTCCAGCGATAGCCTTTGGCTCCATCCTTTGGTTCCAGCCTCTAGCGACGGCTCCGGCCTTTGGCTCCAACCTCCAGCGACGGCCTTTGGCTCCGGCCCTGACTTGGTGCCTTTCTTGCATACACAATGACCCGCCTCAGGCAACAGATCCCGAGATTTGTGATCTGTTACCGTATACCTCGCTCGCCGAAATCACGAGCAGGCGCTAGCACGCCTGGCAGTTACCGCTACAAGCGGCCCTTATCCAGCAACGGCTTAACCACTCGCCATTCAAAGGAGCTTATCCCAACGAGGAAGATTCGACGGTTCCAACGGAATGAGATAAACGTGACCCCCCAGTCAGGTATAAGAAGAGGACTCGAGCTCAACGCGAGGAGACTTCTCTCTCAATCTCTCACTCACTGCTACAGAACTGAGTGACAAGTTTACTAACTTGAGTGTCGGAGGGTCCTCGCCGGAAACACCGGCCAGGGACTTCTTGCAGATTTTCGAAGAAGGAAGACGACATCTTCATCCCATTTGGAAGCCCACGATAAATCTCAGCATGCCGCCGCTCATCATTGTTGATTTGTCCGCATCAAGTACCTTTGGTTTAATAATGGCAATAGTACTATTGTGCATAATGACATTTGGCTTAATGGGTCTCCCTGAAAAAAAAACTTTTCACCTTTAATCACAAACTTGTCAAAGGAAAGGCCAAGGGTGCAAGACTTTATTTGTGAGGATAGCACCTGGAACTCCGAGAAACCATATAAATAATTTTGAGAAACCATATAAATAATTTTGAGGGGAAACCATACATGAACTAGGAGCATATCTTTATAGGCCAGGTATGGTGATGAACTACATGACTTTTTACACAAATATCACCGTAGAAAAAATAATAAATTTGCTTGCTGATTCGGATAGGCTACCAGATTAAAAAAAAACAGAGAGCAAGTCAACATAATCCAGTGTCGCATAGAATATGAAACATTCTTTGAGACATCCCTTGGGGAAATCACCAACTGGAAAGGAATTTGCTTGGTGACATTGGAAACTGCTTATTTTAGCATGCCAAAAGGACTTTGACTAGGGTTATGGTTGTTGACTGGCTGGAGAAGACAGGTAACCATATGGAAGAGACCTGGATGCTTGCTTTCCCATTCCTCTTAGTGATTTGTTTCATGATCTGAGATCTAAACAAAGCAGCATGTACTCCCATAACTCCTTAATATAGTCTAAATGCTTTTTAACAAAAGATTAACTAACTCTGTTATATATTTTTGAACCTACATGTATGTTAAACTGATTGATACAAGATTGCTGAAATCTTGAACAAAATCCCTTTTATCAATCAAATAGCAGCATTTCATTTCAATTTCTCAATTTCTTTGCCCAGCACTGGTTACTAACTAAAAGAGCTCATTGAGAGCAAAATTTTTAATCAAAATCCATTTAGCAATGCAAAACTACCAACGATGAAAATTTTACCTCACAATCGTCCCAGTGGAACCAAACTTGTTCCTTGCAATAAGTCCCATTGCATTCTTGTTGAAATCCGTAGAATTGTACACCGAATCATCCAAGAGGATTGCCTCGAGGGCAGAAATAAAAGGATCAGATTCTGTATACGTGTTGCCGGCGACGCAGATGCTCATGGTTTTCCCCCTCGGCAAGAACACGCCCTCGTAGTACGACGACCTGCGGGCTGCGTAATCTGCAGTGGTATTCACCATCGTCCAGAAGGTGCCGTCGACGATCTGGTCGAACACCGGCGGCGAGCTTGGGCCGTTGATGCCCCCGTAGTAGTAGGTGGTGCGGACGAGATAGCGGGCGGTGCGGAAGACGGAGAGAACGTAGCAGAACTTTTGGGGGCCGGCGGAGGGGTCGAAGGGAAAGGAGCGGAGGGTGGAGAGCGGAGGGTCGAGGCCCGGGATGGAGAGGTTGCGAGGGACGCCGGCGGAGACGAAGGGGCCATCGGAGAGCCATTGGAGGTCGCCGATTGTAGAGTCGACGGTCGAGCCGCAATCTATGTGGAAGGCTGAGGAGATGAAAAGATGAAAGAGAGGAGGAGATCATTATAAGAAAGAAAGAAAGAAAGAAAGAAAAAAAAAAGGAATAAATAGAGTGGGATAAAAGAGGTTTAAGAGGATGGAATAAGGAGGGGATAGGGGTAGGGGAATACCTCTGGGTGGCCGGGGTTGGGAGAAAACGGCTGCGAAGACGGAGAATAGGAGGAGGAGGAGAAGGAAAGGGGAGGACATCTTTGGAGATTAGAAAGGAAAGGAAGAATCCAAGGAGCATAGCGAGGGGATAAATAAAGAAGAAGACGAAGGTGGGTTAGGTGGTGGTGTAAGTAAAAGGGAGCAAGCAAACGACGGGTTCAACGATTCCATGAGAGCAAGTCAGATGGAGGGGATGGAGGGGAAGAGGGAGCGTGGGAATTTAAATATATTTTTTTGGGATCTGCTATCCGTCGTTGAATATAACTTTCAGCAAATGGAAGACTGCCATGTATGCGTCTCGATGTACGGAGATGGACGGCGGGGAGGAGGATGGAGTTGGCCGGCGTAGCCGCAGGAGGAGGGTATCTGGCGAGGAGTCCGGTTTCTTTGCACCTTTGTCGCCGTTACCATTCGTGCTGCTCGGATCCTATTGGTCCGCGGCAAGCCACCACGGCTTTGTAAGCATATCAATTTTTATCCTTGGTCCGCGGCAAGCCACTACGGCTTTGTAAGCATTTCTTTTTAATATAAAAAATATTAGATTAAAATATATTTTTAACTATTGAAGTTAAGGGGATGTATTATTTTAGTTTTTGATATGGCCGATCGGGTTAAAGAACAAGCCAATTTCTTGGCAATTGGGCTTGATATGACTTACCCCAACTTTCGTATCGGTCACGGTCCATCCTGACCTCGGCATCGGCCATAACCCATCTCGACATCCGTGTCGGCCAGGGCCCATCCCGACCTCAGCATCAGCCATGGCCCATCTCGACATCCGTGTCGGCCACGGCCCATCCGACATCCGTGTCGTCTACGGCTCATCTCGGCCTCCTCGTCGGCCCAGCCAGTCTAAGCGTTGGTTACGGTGTCGGCGTCGGCTTCAGTGTCAGCCCCGGCATCAATCTCAGCATCGGTCCCCGGCGACAATCACCCATGTTCAAGCACGTGGTCCACTTCCGTCGAGAATGGTGGACCACGTCACCACGAGCACACCCGGCTACACGCGCGGTGGACGTGCTCCCCCCTGGCGCCGCTAACGACGGACGTGGCCCCACGATCAGTCCCATGACCCGTACTTTGTGGCACGTTGAAGACTAGAAACTAAAAACCGTCTGAAGGAGGCTAGGCCACGACAGACGGAGAGTAAGTGGGATTCTCGAATAGGTATAAAAGGCCTCCAGCCCTTGAGGTAGGGGCCTCAAGCTCTACCCAATCATAACAACGTTATTCATTCCTGTTCTCCAGATCACTGACTTGAGCGTCGGAGGGTCCCCGCCGGAACCACCGGTCCAGGACTTTTCTTGCAGGTTTCCACCTAAAGCAGGCAACCCCTGTCATCCCTTTGAAGGCCAACAAAGCATTCCCGTCACTCGACGCTCCTCAAAAGTGATCTGGCAGCAATAGATTGGCGCGCCAGGAAGAGGGGAGAAGAGCGTGAGTAGCAAGGCATGTAGGGGAGAAAGTGACCAAGCTCTTATTTCTTCCTTACCCAAAGAAGAGATGGTGGTGACCCGTGCTCAAGAGGCTTCCACCAGCCTGGCTGGGGGGCAGCCAGTGAGGGTCGAGCAGCCGGAGACCCTCCCGCCAATTCATCCCTCACCACCATGCTAAGGTGATAGGGTCACCGCCCTCGCTCAGGAGGTGCGGTCCCTTGCGGCGGTGATTTGGGAACTTCAACAACAGTCGGTGGCCGCTCAACCTCTGCCGCCACCCCACTCCTTGGAAGAAGTGGCGGCGCAGCCCAGCCAACAATCCACCCATGGAGGACAATCCCAACGGAAGGCTCACCGCCGTTGGGACGTTCCCACCAGAGGGAGATCTCCTGGCAGTCCCTCTCCCTGGCGATCCCGGGGCAAGGTTCCGGGGAAGGTTAGGGCCCGCCGACACCGCCCGTCCTCCCGTTCCCTATCCACCTCATCAGGAGAGGAGTCCACAGGCGAGAAGATCCACCTCCGCGCAGAAAGGCGATGGGAAGAGCACTACCGGCATTTAGAGGAGCTCGACCAACAACTGACCGATCGGTCGAAGGTGAAATATGACAGTCGCCCCCCACTGACAAGGTGGATCATGGAAGAACCTGTCCATTCCCGATTTCGCCTTCCACAGCTGGATCCTTATGATGGCACTACCGATCCCCTAGATCACTTGGAAAGCTATAAGGTGCACATGCAGGTCCAGGGAGCATCGGACGCTCTTCTATGCATTGCTTTCTCAGCCACCCTACGAAAGGCAGCGAGGGTTTGGTATTCCCATCTACCCCCTCGTAGTATTAGTTCGTTTAGACAGCTGGAGAAAGCTTTTCTTGCTCATTTCGACGCAAGCCGACGGATCCCTCGGGTGGCAGACAGTCTCTTTACCATCCGACAGAAGAGTGGGGAGACTCTTCGGGACTTCGTCGCCCGCTTCAAAGAGGCGGCGATGGAGGTTTACCATCTCGACGATTCGGTGGCCACCTTGGCCTTGAAGCGTGGGCTCCGCCCTTTCCGCTTGCGTATTCGTTAGACAATAAGCCCCCGAGCTCGTATGCTGAGTTGCTGAGTCGAGCTCTGAAATACATCCACGCTGATGAGGCTGACTCCTCTCGGCGGGAAACTAAAGAAGGCCCCAGCAAAAAGCAAGTTCGATCAGAGTCTGGAGGGCATCACGCTAAGAAGCTCGAACCACCTCGCCGGACGGACAGTCGGCCACAAACTTTCGCCCCTGTCGGTGAGCGTTACACCCCTCTGTTAGCCCCGATCTTCAACATTCTTATGGAAATCGAGGGTGAGCCCTATCTCAAGCGCCCCGCGCCCCTGAAGCCTGGAGTTCCTCGCAACAAGAGCCTGTATTGTCGTTTCCATCGAGATCACAGCCACGACACGGAAGACTGCTGACAGCTGAAGAAGGCCATAGAGGAGCTCATCCAGCAAGGGCACCTCGGTCAGTTCGTTCGGAGAGGAAATCCAGCGGTGCCAGGCCCTTCGGCACCACCTACCCAGCAAGCCAATGTTGACAACACCCCAACTGGGAAGACTGTGGCAATGATTTCTAGGAGAGCGGGAGGAACCTCAAAAAGATATCGGGGGGGTGAGCGAGATAACATTGTAATCCCTTTCTCTGAAAGGGATTTAGAGGGGGTAGATAACCCGAATGATGAAAGTGTCGTTGTATCCATGACAATTGCTAAGCACTCTGTAAAGCGAATATTGGTTGATAGTGGAAGCTTGGCTGATATTCTGACGTATGACGCATTTGTTTGTATGAACTTGCTTTTGGATTCTCTTCGGCCAGTGACGACGCCCCTCGTTGGCTTCATCGGAGATGCGGTGAGAGTTGAGGGAGAAATTGCTCTCCCCATCATGGCTGGAACTTCACCTTACTAGAGCACGATCTTCATAAAGTTCCTGGTGGTGAGAGTTCCTCTCGCATATAACGCTATTCTCGGCCGGTCAGGTTTAAATCTGCTGGACACCATTATCTCGACAAAGAGGTTGCTGGTTAGGTTCCCCACTAGTCACGGGATCGGGAAATGCGGGGCGAAAAGAGCCCGATGTCCCTCTGCTACCACACGACCCCTATCCTTCAGTCCGCGCTTCCCTCGCCGACTTCTGAGTTGGCAGACCCGAGAGAGGCCGAGAAGAGGGGGGAACCAGCGGGACATCTGTTGACTTTTCCCTTAGGAGAAGACCCAACGAGAACCATCCAGATCGGGGCCTCTCTCCCTGAGGAGGAAAGGAGTCGGCTCCTCGATTTCCTCCGAGCCAACGCCGATATTTTTGCATGGGCGCCGACCGACATGCCAAGTATACCATCCGAGGTAATTACTCATAAACTCAACATCAAATCTAATTGTAGGGCGGTCTGGCAAAAGAAGAGAAGCTTTGCCCCCGAGCGCCAGAAAGTCGTTGACGAGGAGGTCCGTAAACTGATCGCCGTCGGCCACATTCGGGAGGTCTATTATCTCGATTGGCTGGCCAACGTAGTGATGGTACAAAAAGCCAATGGAAGCTGAAGGATGTGTGTCGACTTCACTGATCTCAACAAAGCCTGCCCCAAGGACAGCTTTCCGCTTCCCAGGATCGATCAGTTAGTGGACGCCACATCCGGTCACGAGACTCTTAGCTTCATGGATGCATTCTCGGGATACAACCAGATTAGAATGGAGCCTTCAGACGAAGAAGCCACCTCCTTCGTGACCGAAAAAGGGATCTACTGCTATAAAGTCATGCCCTTCGGGTTGAAAAATGCCGGGGCTACATACCAAAGATTGATGAACAAGGTCTTCTAGGGTCAAATCGGGCGCAACATGGAAGTATATGTAGACGATATTCTGACCAAAAGCATCCGAGCTGGCGACCACCTATCTGATCTAATGGAGACCTTCGGCAACCTTTGTCGGTTTCAGATGAGGCTGAATCCCCGGAAATGTGTTTTCGGAGTCGCCGCAGGAAAATTCCTAGGATTCATGGTGACATAGCGAGGAATAGAGGCGAACCCGGACAAAATCCAAGCTATCCTAGATATGAGGCCGCCGGTGAATAAAAAAGAAATCCATCTCTTGACCAGAAGACTAGTAGCTCTGAGCCGCTTCCTATCTAGATCGGCTGAGCGTAGCCTCCCCTTCTTCAAAGCCTTGCGAAAAGTCAACACCTTCGAATGGACGGATGATTGTCAAAAGGCCTTTGAAGAGTTGAAGAATTTCCTATCGACTCCGCCACTACTGTCGAAACCGATGGAGGGAGAAAGCCTCTTTTTGTACCTGGCCGCTTCTCAGGAGGCTGTCAGTTCGGTCCTCGTTCGGATAGACACTGAAGGATCGCAGAAGCCGATATACTACACCAGCAAAGTGCTCCATGACGCGAAGACCAGGTACACCAAAACCGAAAAAATTATTTTCGCTCTAATAGTGTCAGCTCAACGTCTCAGGCCTTATTTCCAAGCCCACTCAATCATAGTGCTGACGGATCAGCCCCTGAGGACAATCTTATCCCGCCCTGATACCTCTGGTCGGCTCGCAAAATGGGCGCTCAAGTTGGGAGAATTCGACCTGACCTTTGAGCTAAGGTCGAGCATGAAATCCCAAGTCTTGGCAGATTTCCTGGTTGAGTGCACCTGGACCGACGATCAAATTAGGGAAACTCCGACGAAACCCCCGGAGGCACCAACCGCGGATGCGAGGAAAGATTGGATCCTTCACATGGACGGGGCATCAAACTCTCAAGGGAGCGGCGCCGGGATCATTCTTGCCGGTCCCGACAGTGTAACGATTGAGTATGCCCTTCGCTTCCTCTTTCCCGCCATGAACAATCAGGCCGAGTACGAAGCCTTATTGGCAGGGATGAGGCTCGCCCATGAACTTAAAGTGGAGCGTCTTAGAGTATATACCGACTCCCAACTCATCTTGGGACAAATCACGGGGGAGTATGAAGCTCGGGATCCTATCATGTCCCGATACTTGGACAAGGTCCAGTCGGAGTCCCTCCCCTTCATCCATTTCAGTGTCAGCTATGTTCCCCAGGAAGAGAATGCTCGGGCCGACACGTTGTCCCGCCTGGCCACCTCGGCCGATGAAACTTTGGGGAGGACTTACGTAGAGCATTTGCTAGTCCCAAGCATCGAGGCGGTGGAGGAGGCCCTGCCCCTTGAACAGAAGCCTTCTTGGATGGATGCCTATGTTCAATATCTAACTGATGGTGTCCTTCCCAAGGACCCTTCCGAGGCCAAACTCCTCAAATGGCGAGCCTCCAAGTTCCTGATAATGGATGGACGCCTGTATCGGAGGTCTTTCTCGTATCCCCTCCTCAAGTGTGTCGATCCTGCTGAGGCCGATTACATCCTCCGTGAAATTCATGAGGGCGCATGCGGAAATCATCTGGGGGGCAGAGCCCTAGCATATAAGACCCTCCGTCAAGGTTATTATTGGCTGACCATGCGGGAAGACGCGGCCGAATTGGTACGAAAATGCGACAGCTACCAACGTCACGCCAACATCCAGCGGCAGCCCACCTCTCACTTGAATCCCATCTCTGCTCCATGGCCCTTCGCCCAATGGGGGATGGACATTTTGGGACCATTTCCTTCAGCCTCTGGTCAACGGAGATTTTTGCTAGTTGCTATCGACCACTTCACCAAATGGGTAGAGGCCGAAGCTCTAGCCAAAATAACTGAAGCTAGAGTGAGAGCCTTCTTCTGGAAGTCCATAATCTGTCGTTTTGGACTTCCCAGCACTCTCATCACAGATAACGGCCGACAGTTTGATAACGCCCCCTTCAGGGAATTTTGTAACGAATTGGGAATCACTTAGAGATTCACCTCTGTTGGACACCCGCAGACCAACGGAGCGGCTGAAGCAATTAATCGTACAATTCTACAAGGGCTTCGAACATGGCTTGATGACTTTAAAGGAAGGTGGGTGGAGGAGCTTCCCCAGGTCCTGTGGGCCTATCATACGACCCCGAGAAATCCCACCGGCGAAACCCCGTTCAGTTTGGTTTTCGGATCCAAGGCCGTCATTCTTGTGGAAATCGGGGTTCCCAGTCCTCGAGTAGAAGCCTACAATGAAGAAGACAACTCGGCCCAACTGAGGGCCAATTTAGATCTCATCGAGGAGACGCGCGACCAAGCGCGGATCAGGATGGTCGCTTATCGACAAAGGGCGGCAAAGGATTACAACGCCCGCGTTAGACCCCAAACGTTCCATCCCGAGGACCTGGTCCTCCGGAGGGCTGAGATTTCGAGGCCAACGGAAGGAGGGAAGTTATCACCTAACTGGGAGGGGCCCTACCGGGTTGCAGAGGCCCTTCCCCGAGGAGCTTACCGACTCGAGGAACTCAACGGAAGGCCGCTCCCACGAACTTAAAATTCTGACAACCTTCGCCGGTACTACCAGTGATGTGCCCAACTGAGTGGTTGTAGGTTCGGATACTCCACACTTTCAAATTATTTAAATAAAGATGCACTTCTCACGCATCATTTCGCATTATCTCTTTGTCCCACGATAACGTCACAAAAGCCCGACTCTCGCGTCGGCACAAAAGCCCGACTCGTACGTCGGCACAAAGCCCGACTCCCACGTTGGCACAAAAGCCCGACTCGCGCATCGGCACAAAGCCCGACTCCCGCGTCGGCACATAAGCCCGACTATCGCGTCGGCACAGAAGCCCGACTCTTGGGTCGGCACAAAGCCCGGCTCCTATGTCGGCAAAAGCCCAACTCCCGCGTCGGCACAGAAGCCCGACTATCGCGTCGGCACAGAAGCCCGGCTCTCGCGTCGGCACAGAAGCCCAGCTCTCGCGTCAGCACAAAGCCCGACTCCCGCATCGGCACAAAAGCCCGACAATCGCGTCGGCACAAAAGCCCGACTCCCGCGTCGGCACAAAAGCCCGACTATCGCGTCGGCACAAAAGCCCGACTCGCGCGTCGGCACAAAGCCCGACTCCCGCGTCGACACTCTTTGGGGTCAGGAGGGTCCCTGACAGAATCAGATCGCTCCCATGGTATTACCCCAAATGCCCATCGATAGGACGGTGCATGAAACATGCTGGCGAGGCCACATCATGGGGTCTCTCGACAAAATAGCGCCAAAAGATCGGGATCACAAGGACGTTTAGCTCGTCAGCAGCTTGACATCGATGGTCAAGAATCAACGCATACTGATCCCAGAGCGTCCCTACTTAGACTGTAAGAGGCTCCTGCTCTGGACGGGCTGATGTGATTCCTTGCAAATCCTAAGAGTGCGAATAGATCATGATGAGCTAGTGGCTTGGCGAACTAGATGTCGACAGTGTAAAAAGAAGAGTAGGGGGGTCGACGGTTCTAACACAAGAGTCGAAATGTGTTCTCTTTTCATAGATCAGTTAAATTTTTACAAAATGCCGATCATAGTCGGACTTGGATACATTGCAAAAAAAAAAAAAAAGAGACATCCAGAACAACAGTCGGGGCTTCAGTCCTTCGCTGGAACGGTGCCGGTTAGGAGGGTGGTACCATTGGCCGGAGTGGAACCCTGGTGGACATCTTCACCCTAGGGGTCTCCTTCTTCAGGTTCTAAATCCTTAAGGCCTTTGATACCAAAGACCTTCACTGCCTTATCTCGGCAGCAATGAAAACCCTGAAGATAGGCATCGGCACCCGCTTCGGCCACCTCCTCAATAAAGATCGAGGAATTCCTGTAGCTCTCCACGGCTCTCTTCCCCGCCTCGACCACCTCATTGGCAAAGGCTGGAGAGTTCTGGTAGTTCTCTATGGCTTTCCTCCCCGCCTCGGCCACCTCATTGGCAAAGACTGGAGAGTTCCTGTAATCTTCCACGGCTTTCCTCGCCGACTTAGTCATGTTTTCCACGGCGGCCCGAGCCGCCGTTTCGGCCTCGGCAGCCCTCTTATCGGCGGCCTTCACTGCCTCCACGGCCTCAGTAGTTTTGATATCAGCCAGGTGGGCCACCCCTTTGGTGATTTCCATTTTCTCCTCGGAAGATCTCAGCTCGGATTTGGCTACTTCGAGCTGGGCCTTGACGTCAGCCAATTCCGCCTCGGCAGCCATCGACTTACCCTCAGCGGTGAGAGCGCGCTCGAGGGCTTTCCGTATCTATTGCTGCACTGCTGTCGTTTTGGTCTCCGCTTGGGACCGGACTATTTTGAGCCTCTCCGCTTCTCCAGCCTGAGTCAATTTGAGAGCGTCTTCAGCTTTCGTAGCTCGATCGCGGCACTTAAAGGCTTCCCATCGGTAGCGATCGAGTCGACGCTCCCCGCTGGCGACCAGGGCTTGGGCATGGTTGAAGATGTTTACCATCTTGTTGAGAAATTATTGAAACATAATTGCCCCAACTTTATTGATTTTGATGATTTCCAAAAGCCATGAGTATTTTAAAGGAATCAATGAGTTTATGTATCAAATACCTTGAGCTTATTCTAAATGAAAGCAATGTACTATCAATGTTTATATTCAATGAGTTCTTGAATCAATTAAAACAAAAAGAAGTTTTATACTTGAGATTATACTTGAGATTTCAAAAAGAATTCTTATACTACTCTTTTGATAATCAATAACTTAATGGAAAAAGTTTTGATGATCAAATCAATTCTATTAAAGTCACATTTATATTTAAATTTATTTGGGATGAGTTTTAAAATCTATCAGAACATTTTTTCTGAACTTTGTATCGCTCTCGAGTCGACTCAAGGGTTTCCGAGTCGACTCCTCAAATAGCTGTTTTTCAATGTTGTCCTGAGTCGACACTTGAGTTTTCAAGAGTCGACCCCTGAACCTTCGCGAGCCGACTCAAGACTGTGCGAGCCGACTCGACTCAGACGGCAGAAAGGCTCATTTTTGAGCATTTCTCGAGTCGACTCCCCGCATATCGCAAGTCGACCCCTGAAAGTTAGGCGTTTCTGGAATGGACTGTGCGAGCCGACTCCCATAAAGCTCAAGCCGACTCCACGATATCTGGACGCGATTTTTCATGATGACACATCAGCTCCAACGGTAAGATTTTCAAATAACGGCTATTTTTCTTTGTTTCTAACGGATATATTTTTGCAGATTCTATAAATAGTGGAACTCTTTTCAAATCAAATGAATGAAGAAAAAATCAAAAAGAGAGAAAAGAATATCTTTGAAAAGAGGGAAAAACAGAGCATATTGGAAAAATCATCTAGCTAAAAGGAGAGTGATTCAAAAGGAGTGAAATCCAAGTGGAAGTTTTGTCTGCTCCTTCTCATCAATCCACAAGAGTCAAAAGAAAATCCACAAGCATTTCAAAGGTCAAATCGGAGGATTTTCAAAAAAAAGAGGAAAAAGCTTCATCTCAACTCCAAAAGACTTCAACGGTCAAGAATCTTGCTGAGGCGTGATTCAACGTTTCAAGAGGAGTTAAAGAGAAGAAGGAAGAAAGCCAAAGCCACTACCATTGTAATACAATCAGGCTTTTCTAACTCTTTATTTTTGTACTTCATTTGTATATTTGCTCAAGGGGAGCATTTCATTATTTAAACACTATTATTCTTATTGTTTGCTGATTCAATCAGTGGATTGAATCAGTGGAGGTTGGTATACCTCGTTACAAGCCGGAGTGCTTGTGTTGGGTTAGTTGTGAGCCCGTGAAAAACAACGTGTAGGGTTTTGTGCTGGTAAGCCCGAGTTAAAACCAGCTGGGTTCGTTGTTCACCCGTGGAAAACAACAAGTTTGAGTTGTGAGCTTGGAAAACAACTCGGCTGTAATCTAGAGAGATTATAGTGTGGACCCAAGTGAATCTTGGGAGTGGACGTAGGTGTTGATTGCACCGAACCACTATAAAATTATCTTGTGTTTGTCGTGCCATATTTTCTCTTTCTCTATCTCTCTCTATTTGCTTGTGTATTGATTTTAGTTAGCCTCTCACTTGCACATCTTGCTAACTAATCAACTAAAGTTAAAAAGTCTTAAATTTTTAAGAACCCAATTCACCCCCCCCCTCTTGGGTTGCCATCTGGGCCAACAATTGGTATCAGAGCTAGTGCTCATTTAGAATTTGATCTCACGATCAAGGGCTAAAGATTCCTATGGCAACACAAAGTAGTTCATGTTTTGCTGAAGGTCATTCTACGAATCGACCTCCTTTGTTTAATGGAACCAACTATTCATATTGGAAAGCAAGAATGAGAATATTCATTCAAGCTTCTGATTATGAATTGTGGGGAGTAATAACTAATGGACCTAGTACACCCACACACTTAGTTGAAGGCATTCTTGTTCCTAAGCCCGAAAGGGATTGGAATGACAATGATAGAAGAATGGCTCAATTGAATGCTAAAGCCATTAACATTTTATATTGTTCCTTAGACTCAAATGAATTCAATCGAATCTCAACATGTAATTCCGCAAAAGAAATTTGGGATAGGTTGGAAATAACACATCAAGGAACAAACCAAGTTAAGGAATCAAAAATAAACATTTTGGTTCACAAATATGAATTGTTTATAATGGAACAAACTGAAACCATCACATGTATGTTCACTAGATTCACTGATATTGTGAATGGTTTAAAAAGTCTTGGTAGAATTTTTCTAATGCTGATCTTGTGCGCAAAATTCTTAGGTCACTACCAAGATCGTGGAAGCAAAAGTCACTGCTATCCAAGAAGCAAAGGACCTCAATGCATTACCTTTGGAGGAGCTTCTAGGATCCTTAATGACCCATGAGTTAACAATGAAGCAGCATGTTGAGGAGGATACAAAAAGAAGGAAAACACTTGCCCTCAAGACTGCAGAAATGGAAGAGAGCAGCGGTGAAAGTAATGATGAAGATGATGAGGAAACTGCTCTCTTGGCCAAAAAATTCAGAAAGTTTATGAGAAAAATACCCTTCCATAAAAAGAAATTTGGAGCAAGAATTGATGGAGAAAAGGATAAGAGAAAGGACAAGGAGAAAGAAAAAGAAAAAGAGCCCTTAGTATGTTATGAGTGCAAAAAGCCAGGGCACTTTAGATATGATTGTCCTTTGCTGAAAAAGGCCTATAAGAAAAAGAAGAAAGCATACATGGCAACTTGGACTGATAGTGAAGAGTCTTCTTCCGAAGAAGATGAATAAAAAGAAGTTGCTAATATCTGCTTCATGGCCAACGACGACGACAACGACAATGAGGTAAGTTCTGAAAACTCAAATGATGAATTTACATTTGATGAAATGTTTGAGGCTTTCAATGAACTTATGATTGATTTTAAATCCTTGAAAAAGAAGTATAAGTTTTGAAAAATGACAATATTAGCTTAGCTAAAAGTAAAAATGAATTAGCTTTAGAAGTTAAGAACTTAACTAATGAAAAAGAAGAACTTAGCAAAGAAAGAGATAATCTTAATCAAGAAATAGATTTGTTAAAATCTGAAACTAAAAACTCAACAAAAGATTTAGAAGATCAATTAAAAACTTTAGCTTTAGAAAAAGAACAGCAAGTTAAAGAAAATGACTCTCTTAAGAAAGATGTTAAAAAATATAAAGACATTGTTGAGAAATTCACTTTAAGTTCAACTAAACTTAACATGATCTTAGATAGTCAAAAAGCTGTTTTTGACAAAGCAGGTTTAGGATATAACACATTAAGGAAACAAAAATCTTTAAAGAATATTTTTATAAAAGCCAACCAAAGTAATATAACTTGTTTCAAATGTAATGAAAAAGGTCATAAATCATTTGAATGCAAAACGTCAAATAATAACAACAAGTTAAATGTTAAAGCTAAGAAAATATGGGTTCCGAAAGGAACAATTTTTGTTGCTGCTAACCATGAAGGACCCAAGAAAGCTTGGGTACCTAAACATAAAGTTTAAATTATGTTGCAGGAATGTCTTGTAGCCAAAAGATCAAAGAAAAAGTGGTACCTTGACAGTGGCTGCTCAAGACATATGACGGGTGACAAAGATGAATTCATCACCCTAGAAGAAAAGAGAGGTGGAGTTGTGACGTTTGGCAATAACGGTAAAGGTCAAATCATGGGCCTTGGTAAAGTCCGTATAACTCCATCTACATTTATTGATAATGTACTTTATGTTGATGGTTTGAAGCATAATCTAATAAGTATAAGTCAATTATGTGATAAAAACTTTAATGTTTCATTTAAATCTTCTGTATGCACTGTAACTAATTCTATTGATGATAGCATTGTATTTACTGGTTATAGACATGGCAATGTTTACTTGGTTGATCTAGAAAAATTATCTTTGAGTGATCATTGCTTAATTGCTGACAATGCTAACATAAATGAAATTAGTTGGTTGTGGCATCGCAGATTAGGTCATGCAAGCACACACCTTATTTCAAAATTAATTAAAATGGACTTAGTTAAAGGATTACCTAAACTAGATTTTGAAAACAACAAAATATGTGATGCATGTCAATTTGGAAAACAAACTAGAAGTTCTTTCAAATCTAAAAATGTTGTTTTAACTTCTAGGGCTTTAGAGCTACTTCACATGGATCTTTTCGGACCAACTAGAACCACAAGTCTAGGAGGAAAGAAATATGGTCTAGTGATTGTAGATGATTATTCTAGATATACTTGGGTAATGTTTTTAGCTCACAAAGATGAGACTTTCTCGATATTCCTGAAATTCTTCAAGAAAGTCACAAATGAGAAAAACACTACTATAGTATCTCTAAGAAGTGATCATGGAACAGAATTTGAAAATCACTTATTTGAAAGTTTTTGTTCTGAAAATGGAATTAATCATAATTTTTCAGCCCCTAGGACTCCACAGCAAAATGGTGTAGTTGAAAGGAAAAATAGGACTCTAGAAGACATGGCCCGTACCATGCTATGCGAAAGTAACCTACCAAAGTATTTTTGGGCGGAAGCAATTGACACAGCATGTTACATCTTAAATAGAGCTTTAATAAGACCAATATTAAAGAAAACACCTTATGAATTATGGAATGAAAGAAAACCAAATATAAAATACTTTATGCATTTGGATGTAAATGTTTCATTCATAATAATGGTAAAAACAACTTAGGAAAATTTGATGCTAAATCTAATGAAGGAATTTTTCTAGGTTATTCAACAACTAGTAAGGCATATAGAATCTTTAACAAGAAAACCTTAGTAGTTGAAGAATCCATACATGTAGTTTTTGATGAATCTTTAGCAACTGGATCTGAAAAGATTGATGATGAGGAAGATACAAACATAATTGAAAAAGATCTTGAAAAACTTAATATTGAAGTATCTTCTGATCATGAACAAGAGGCTAAAAATGATGATTCACATAAGGACGATGATGTCAATATTAATCATAATGATATAGATCTTCCAAAAGACTGGAGATATGCTCATAGTCATCCTAAGGAATTGATTATAGGCGATCCATCTCAAGGAATAAGAACTAGATCATATATGAGAAATATTAGTAATCATCTTGCATTTGTATCACAAATTGAACCTAAAACTATAGAAGAAGCTGAAAAAGATAATAATTGGATGTTAGCAATGCAAGAAGAACTAAATCAATTTACTAGAAATAATGTTTGGACACTAGTTGAAAGACCTAAAAATCATTCAGTAATAGGATCAAAATGGGTTTTTAGAAATAAACTAGATAAAAATGACATAGTAATTAGAAACAAAGCTAGATTGGTTGCTAAAGGATATAATCAAGAGGAAGGTATTGATTTTGATGAAACCTTTGCGCCTGTAGCTAGATTAGAAGCCATTAGGCTATTACTTGCATTTGCATGTCATATGAATTTTAACTTATTTCAAATGGATGTAAAAAGCGCATTTTTAAATGGATTTATTAATGAAGAAGTTTATGTAGAACAACCACTAGGTTTTGAAGATCACGAATTTTCAAATCACGTTTTTAAATTGCACAAAGCTTTATATGGTTTGAAACAAGCACCTAGAGCTTGGTATGATAGGTTAAGTAAATTCTTAATAGAAAATGATTTTACAAGAGGGAATGTTGATAAAACTTTGTTTTTGAAAAGAAAAAGTAATGATTTACTTGTAGTACAAATATACGTAGATGACATTATTTTTGGTGCTACTAACGATTCTCTTTGTCAAGAATTTGCAAAGTTAATGCAGGGAGAATTCGAGATGAGCATGATGGGAGAACTCAACTTCTTCCTTGGACTCCAGATCAAACAAAGCAAGGAGGGAATCTTTATCAACCAAATCAAATGCACAAGAGAACTACTCAAAAAGTTTGGTATGGAAACAATGAAACCCCTCGGAACTCCAATGAGTCCTTCATGCAAGCTAGACAAAGATGAAGAAGGTAAAAAGGTTGACCAAAAGTATTATCGAGGTATAATCGGATCCCTTCTTTATTTAACAGCAAGTAGACCAGACATTATGTTTTCAGTATGTTTATGTGCTAGATTTCAATCTGAACCTAAAGAATCACATTTAATAGCTGTTAAAAGAATACTAAGATATGTAAGTGGAACAAAAAATGTAGGTTTATGGTATTCTAGAGACTCCACACTAAATCTAATTGCATATTCAGATTCTGATTATGCTGGATGCAAACTAGATAGAAAGAGCACAAGTGGTGCATGCCATTTCTTAGGAAGTAACTTAATCACATGGTTTAGCAAAAAGCAAAATTCAGTTGCATTATCAACTACTGAAGCTGAATATGTAGCAGCTGGAAGTTGCTGTGCGCAAATCCTATGGATTAAGCGACAACTTGAAGACTATGGTATCACACTTAATAAAACTCCCATAAGATGTTATAACACTAGCGCAATCAACTTAACTAAAAATCCAATTCAACACTCAAGGACAAAACACATAGAAATTAGATATCATTTTATAAGGGAACATGTAGCTAATGATGAAATTTGTTTAGATTATGTAAACACTGAAGAACAATTAGCTGACATCTTTACAAAACCTTTAAGCGAAGAAAGATTTTGTTATCTTAGAGGAGAGTTAGGAATTTGTAACCCTTTTGAATAAATTTTGAAACCTCTAAGGAAATATATCTAGAGTTCTTTCAATTTCTCAAAATCTTAAGGAAATATTATCTAGAACTCATATCAATTTGATTTATCAAAATCCATGATTTTTAATCATACTCAAAGATCAAATTCGGGTACATTTCAGACACTTTAAAAATTTTGAATTTTTTCTCTGAAATGGTTTCGGAGCCGACTCGAGAGTATCGGAGTCGACTCGAGTTTCTGCTGAAACTCAGGAGTCGACCCCTTCTCTGAGCGAGTCGACTCAAGATCGTGTCTGTGCTCTGTGACTTACCCGAGCCGACTCTACGCTTTGCGCGAGTCGACTCGACGTGGTTCCAAATCGCTTTATTAGGGCACGAGCCGACCCATCGATCGATTCTAATCATTCCAAATCACTCTCAAACCCTCCAAAACCCTTCAAACTTTCCAAAATCTTCCAAAATCCTTAAACAATCACTCCACCTTGATTCAATGGCCCCCAAAACCCGTGGTGCTAGTAGTAGCCGTGCCGGGATGAAAAGGAAGAAGACCGTGTGTCGACCCGCTCGCGAGCCGACTCCGGAATCTTCGTCTGCTTCCTCTTCGGACGATTCGCCTGCTCCTACTGCCACTACTCCTTAGGTAGATCACCTTGCGAGTAGAGTCATTACTACAGAAAGAAAGTTTGACTTTGATTTATTTGAGAGAGAGGGATTGCTTGTTGGGTCACAGTTAAAGGAAATGGGATTTAAAAAGATATGCTCCTTGGACTGTCCCACTTACCCAGCTTTAGTTAAAGAGTTTTATAGAAATTTGACTAGAGGGGACAATGGTTTGATCAGCACTGTGAGAGGAGTTGGTTTGAATGTCACTGCAATCATTCTTTCTAAATTATTGGACTTACCCCTATCTGGACCTTCCACTTTTGACCCAGAGGATAGGTCACCAGCCCTTACAAGACTATTGAATAGAAATTTTGAGGGATTTGAAGAAGTCCCAATCAGTTGCCACTGACTTGAGATTGCTACACAACATCTGCAGCAGGATTCTTTTCCCTAAGACAGGCCGTTTTGACTACTTGTCTGAGAGGGATATCTTTGTCATGGATGCTGTAGTTTCAGGCAAGCCAATCAACTTACCCATTATGATACTATGGTATATAGCTGATTGTGGAAGTAAGAGGAAATCCTGTCTTCCCTATGGTATGATCTTGACTCAGTTATTCAGAACCCAAGGAGTTGAAATTAGTGATAGTGAGCCCAGAAAAAATTTGAGACATACTGACTACTATTCATTGGCCACTATTCACCGCATGGGTTTCAAGAAAGTTAATGGTAATTGGATAAGAAAAAGTCAAGAAGATGTTAGAGTTGAGGAAGACAGAGTTGAAGACATTGGAGCTGAGGTCGAGGTTGGACCTTCTGTTGCTGGACCGTCTGAGGCCGGACCTAGCATGCATTATTCTTCTCCACCTCAGGCTTCATCTTCTTCTGTGAAATTTTCAGATGAGCAATTATGTCAACTTAGAACTATGTTTGCAGAATTTGATAATCAAAGGAAAATGAAATTGGTCAACTGAGAGAAGATATTAGAGAATTAAAGGAAGACATCATATCAAGACTTGACTTACTTTCATTTTCTGTTGGTACTCATGTGGATTCACTCAATGCTGAGCTTAAGAACATATTTGAAAGACTTCAAGGAATAGCTGATGGATCCAATGTATATCTTGATAGAACCAATCAGTTAAGAAGAGATATTGATGCTGCAGTTGATCAAATACAAGTAATTATGAATGACTTTAATAAATCACAAAAGGATGATATCATGGAAGTAATTGGACACTTAAAGAGTATAGTTTTCAAGCGTGTCAAATGATCTTATCATAGTTTGTATTTCTAGACTTCCTTACTAGATTGTATCTAGGAAGTTTTGCTTTAATATGACTGTATTTGAACTTTGATGAATTTAAGATTGCGTTACATTTTGATGTAATTTGATGTACTTTTGAAGTAATGAGAAAAGTTATGTTCATTTCAATTATGAGTACACTTGAATATCTTTGAATGCTTATGTTTAATTTGATATAATTTTGAATATTTCATTAATTTGAATGAATTTAATCAAATTAATACTCTGATGCATCTCAACCTTTTTTTTGATTACAAAAAAGGGGGAGAGATTTATATGATTTAATCGTATATGCATCATCATATTTAAGAGGAAGAGATTTGTTTAAACCCTATATGCTTTTAATTGCCCTAATTAAATAAGGGAGAGAGAATTATATAAGAAAAAGGTTATTTGCTTAAGCTTTTGAATTTAAAAATTTTTGAATGAATTATAGAATTGAGGTTCATAGGGGGAGCTACCTCATTGAGGGGGAGCCTTTCCATGAACACAAAAGTTAATTTTGGGTATCAAAAATTTTTCAATTTTACAATGCATACACTCAATGTTTTTGTCATCATCAAAAAGGGGGAGATTGTTGAGAAATTATTGAAACATAATTGCCCCAACTTTATTGATTTTGATGATTTCCAAAAGCCATGAGTATTTTAAAGGAAACAATGAGTTTATGTATCAAATACCTTGAGCTTATTCTAAATGAAAGCAATGTACTATCAATGTTTATATTCAATGAGTTCTTGAATCAATTAAAACAAAAAGAAGTTTTATACTTGAGATTATACTTGAGATTTCAAAAAGAATTCTTATACTACTCTTTTGATAATCAATAACTTAATGGAAAAAGTCTTGATGATCAAATCAATTCTATTAAAGTCACATTTATATTTAAATTTATTTGGGATGAGTTTTAAAATCTATCAGAACATTTTTTCTGAACTTTGTATCGCTCTCGAGTCGACTCAAGGGTTTCCAAGTCGACTCCCCAAATAGCTGTTTTTCAATGTTGTCCTGAGTCGACACTTGAGTTTTCAAGAGTCGACCCCTGAACCTTCGCGAGCCGACTCAAGACTGTGCGAGCCGACTCGACTCAGACGGTAGAAAGGCTCATTTTTGAACATTTCTCGAGTCGACTCCCCGCATATCGCGAGTTGACCCCTGAAAGTTAGGCGTTTCTGGAATGGACTGTGCGAGCCGACTCCCATAAAGCTCGAGCCGACTCCACGATATCTGGACGCGATTTTTCACGATGACACATCAGCTCCAACGGTAAGATTTTCAAATAACGGCTATTTTTCTTTGTTTCTAACGGATATATTTTTGCAGATTCTATAAATAGTGGAACTCTTTTCAAATCAAATGAATGAAGAAAAAATCAAAAAGAGAGAAAAGAATATCTTTGAAAAGAGGGAAAAACAGAGCATATTGGAAAAATCATCTAGCTAAAAGGAGAGTGATTCAAAAGGAGTGAAATCCAAGTGAAAGTTTCGTCTGCTCCTTCTCATCAATCCACAAGAGTCAAAAGAAAATCCACAAGCATTTCAAAGGTCAAATCGGAGGATTTTCAAAAAAAAGAGGAAAAAGCTTCATCTCAACTCCAAAAGACTTCAACGGTCAAGAATCTTGCTGAGGCGTGATTCAACGTTTCAAGAGGAGTTAAAGAGAAGAAGGAAGAAAGCCAAAGCCACTACCATCTGCAATACAATCAGGCTTTTCTAACTCTTTATTTTTGTACTTCATTTGTATATTTGCTCAAGGGAGCATTTCATTATTTAAACACTATTATTCTTATTGTTTGCTGATTCAATCAGTGGATTGAATCAGTGGAGGTTGGTATACCTCGTTACAAGCCGGAGTGCTTGTGTTGGGTTAGTTGTGAGCCCGTGAAAAACAACGTGTAGGGTTTTGTGCTGGTAAGCCCGAGTTAAAACCAGCTGGGTTCGTTGTTCACCCGTGGAAAACAACAAGTTTGAGTTGTGAGCTTGGAAAACAACTCGGCTGTAATCTAGAGAGATTATAGTGTGGACCCAAGTGAATCTTGGGAGTGGACGTAGGTGTTGATTGCACCGAACCACTATAAAATTATCTTGTGTTTGCCGTGCCATATTTTCTCTTTCTCTATCTCTCTCTATTTGCTTGTGTATTGATTTTAGTTAGCCTCTCACTTGCACATCTTGCTAACTAATCAACTAAAGTTAAAAAGTCTTAAATTTTTAAGAACCCAATTCACCCCCCCCTCTTGGGTTGCCATCTGGGCCAACACATCTACACATTCAGGCCAATGTCAGTTACCTAAAGTGGGTACATGGAAGACAAACAGGATTATAAGGTAAACGACTGCTTACCCGGAGCATGGCCGTCTGACCATCTTTGAAGAGGGTCCGGGAGTTGGTCCGGATTATTTCCTCCCGAATCGCAGGAGTAGATGCCGCTGACAGCAGCTTCTCAGCGAGGTGGGAGTGGTTCATAAGAGACGGCCGTGAGGAGACTGGACCCATCCTGTCCCCTATTGGCTCGGATGCAGTGCTGCGGGCCTTGTAGCCGACGACGGCCTTCTGCCTCTTATCAACCGGAGCCTCTCTACTGGCCTGAGGATCATCCCTCTGGGCCGGCCCAGTAGTCAATGGGTCTGGGCGCTCAGTCGCCTGGCTGACATGAGCCCTTGACTCCTCTAGCCACGTACCCACAGTCTGGTCAGCGGACTCCGGCAGGGGCAGCGGTGCAGGAGATCATCGCGGCGGCAACGGAGTAGGCGACCGTCGTGGAGGCCGTGGCGATGATTGTGGAGGAGACCGACAAGGAGGGGGCGATGAAGTAGGAAGCTTGGTGACGTTCGGCGGCAACGGAGTAGGCGACCGTCGTGGAGGCCGTGGCGATGATTGCATAGGAGATCGACAAGGAGGGGGCGATGGAGTAGGACGCTTGGGGATGTCCCGGGAGGCAGGTGGCGATTGGGATCGAGCCCTTTTTCTTGACCCCTCAGCTCTGTCATCTTGCCCTCTTCTCTTCTTAAGGGCGACTTTGTGAAAGGCCCTGGCCAGGATGTTGATCTTCATAGCTGCACGAAAACGAATGTGTTAAAAAAAAAGAGAGAAAGAAAGAAAAGAGAGAGGGCTCGAAAGGAAAATGTCATCTTTAAAGAGACCCTCACCATCATCAGGGGCGATGCCGGCGTGTCGGAGGTTGTCCTCCGACAAAATCTCTCGGTATGATGGGAGTTCGGTTGCCAGGAGAAGATTGAAGGCTTCTTGATCTCTCGGAACTACTGAGACGTTCTTGTTAGCCTCAGTATTGGGTGCACCCCATTCCCTCCTTATCCCTCCACTTCGGCGAAGAAGAAACGGGATTTCCATCCTTTTATGGACGAAGGGAGACCTATCCTGAGGGCCCTACCCGGCCGAGGGGAAAATAGCCACCAGCCGGATTGAGCCCGAATGGTATACAGGCTGCGAAAGAGGGAAACATTACTCGGGAGACCTTGGAGGCGGGTCAGCACTAAGAAGGCACAGATGGCCCTAATGGAATTGGGGACTAGTTGAGCTGGGACCAACTCATACCTATTAAGGAGATTGATAATGAAGGGGTGAAGAGGAAGACGAAGACCGGCCTTAAAAAACTCCTCATAAAGGGCTATCCCCCGTGGGGGAGAGGTTACCCTGTCATCGGGGCCCGGTGCGATCAGTCGCACCTCTTTAGGTATGTTATAGGCTGCCCTAAAGGTTGCAAGGTCGACGGAAGTGACAGTGGAGGCGGTCCCCTCAGGGGAACCGCTCCTCGCCCTGGAAGACGAAGCTGCCCTAGGAGGTGGGGTTATAGCTGCTGACGGACTCCTAACCGCCGTTTCCCTGGCCATGGCCCTAGGGGTCGGAGAGGTATGGTCTGTGGAGGACCGAGAGGACGAACAAGAAGAAGATGATTGTGAAGGCATGGGAAACTAACCTGGACAGAGGAAGAAGAAGAAGTTGGAGGAGCTCTCAAGCTGGAAGGGGAAAGGGCTCTGCACGGTAGGTGAAATCGAAGCTAGGGCACGTCCTTGCTTATAAAATTTTTTTCGGCATCTTCAAAATCGTCCCGCCCGATGCACCTGCCACACGGATGCTATCCATTGAGGAGGACTCTGCAACGATGCTTCGGGTGCGCGATAGATGGAACCCCCCGACCAATCAGAGTGTATCGATGCCAGTGATGTGACAGCTTAATGATGATCGCCGATATCTTGGGGATCCCAAACTGCTCCCTGACCTCGAGGCGAATCCGACGGTTAGGATGCGCAGATGAAGACGCCCCTTTCGCTTGGATGGTGACACCAGCTCAGGGACGGGGGGCATCTGATATGGCCAATCGGGTCAAAGAACACGCGAGCCAATTCCTTGGCAATTGGGCTTGACATTGCTTACCCCGACTTCCATGTCGGCCACGGCCCATCCCGACCTTGACATCGGTCACGGCCCATCTCGACCTCTGTGTCGGCCAGGGCCCATCTCGACCTCGGTGTCAGCCATGGTCCATCTCGACATCCGTATCGACCACGGCCCATCCCGACCTCGGCATCGGCCATGGCCCATCTCGGTCTCCTCGTCGGCCGCAGCTAGTCTAAGCATTGGTTACGGTGTCGGCGTCAGCTTCAGTGTCAGCCCCAGCGTCGGTCTCGGCGTCGGTCCCCGGCGACAATCACCCACGTTCAAGCTACGTGGTCCACTTCCGTCGAGAATGGCGGACCATGTCACCACGAGCACGCCCGGCTATGCGCGCGGTGGACGTGCTCCCCCTGGTGCCGCTAACGATAGATGTGGCCCCACGATCAGTCCCATGACCCGTACTTTGTGGCATATTGAAGACTAGAAACTAATAACCGTCTGAAGGAGGCTGGGCCACGACAGACGGAGAGTAAGTGGGATTCTTGAACAGGTATAAAAGGCCTCCAGCCCTTGAGGTAGGGGCCTCAAGCTCTACCCAATCATAACAACGTTATTCATTCATGTTCTTCAGATCACTGACTTGAGCGTCGGAGGGTCCCCGCCGGAACCATCGGTCCAGGACTTTTCTTGCAGGTTTCCACCTAAAGCAGGTGACCCCTGTCATCCTTTTGAAGGCCAACAAAGCATTCCCGTCATCTGACGCTCCTCAAAAGTGATCTGGCAGCAATAGTTTTAAACTTCAAAAAGTTACAAATTTTATTTTAAATTTTATGTTTTTATTTTTATTTAATCTTTGCCATTAAAATAAGATAACATTATCAGCAACTTGCCTATGTGATATTTCACGTGTCATCCACCTTATTGCTATATCAATGAAATTACCACATTAAATGGTAAGAAAGAGAAAGAGAAAGAGAAAGAGAAAGAGAAAGAGAGAGAGTAAAAGGAAAAGAAAAGCGATGGAAGGTTCTCCTTTTCGGCAGCATGTGTGACGAGTGTAGGGTGCCACCGAGGGGGAGGGGGCTACCTCCCATCATCGCATGATGGAGAGGAAGACCCTCCCCCGATGGTGCCCTGTGCACGAGTGGGGGGAGGGGCGTTTTCTCCCTCTTTGCACAAATGACACAATCATGTGGGTTTTGATCATTCAGGACCCACTTCTTTTTTTGACCATTCCAGCCATCCTATTAGCACAAATGATATAATCATGTGGGTTTTGATCATCTTGCAATAGGCTTATAGATGATAGTGCCCCGCGCACGGGTAGGGGGAGTGGCGCTTCCTCTTCATTTTTGCGCGGGAGGAGGAGGAAGCCCCCCTTCAGCAACACCCCATGCCCTCACCCATGCGCAATAGGTCGGGCTATCATGCATAACGCCGAAGAGGGGAAGGGATGCGTGGCCTTGTGCCGCTTTCCTTTCCTTTTTCTATCTTTTTTTTCTTTCTTACCATTTGACATGATAATTCCGTTGACGTAGTAATGAAATGAAGAACACGTGTAAGCCACATAAACAAATTGCTAACGGTGTTACCTTATTTTAATGGCATGAATCAAATAGAAACAAAAAATAAAGTTTAAGATCAATTTTGTAACTTTTTTAAAGTTAAGGGATTAAAGTGACACGCCCTCAAATTCACGGGTTAAAAATATAGTTTAGCCAAAATGTTAAAACTAAGATTATAAAATACAAAACGCTCAAAAATTATGGAGAAAGATAGTTTTCAGTATATTAATGCATTTTACTAAAAATAACAAATTTTAACAATTTATTAGATTCAAATTTTGTTGTTGAGGAAGGGATGAAGACTTAGTCAAATGAATGCTTAGGCATATTATGGTACATTCTCGATATATGTTTTAATTGATGTTTTTAAAATGTAATCTTATTGTATGAATTTATTAATTATGCTAATATGATAGCATTTAGAATAATACCTATAATTTTTTTTAAAAATATATATCCACATGTTAAAAAAAATTATATAATATTCAAAAAATTCTCTATATACAAGGTTGGAGACAGGAATGCTCAGGCTAATAACAAACAACCATCTTTTTGTATCATGTCGATTCTAAAAACAAGATCAATCTGCAAAGTTGTGCATATAAGACTTGCTTTCCACAATTACGGTATATTTCCTCCATTATTTCTACTCTTTCTAACTTTTCTTGTCAACATATTATTTACATGGAGTTCAAGTCATTGATTATCTTAGCAATCTAGTAGCATAGCTCCTTATTAGTCCTATTCTTTTTCTACTGATCTATGTCATCTTTTAGATATGATGTTAGAACAACATATTTTGTAAGGTTGTAGGAGTTTTTTTTTATAAAAAAAAAGTATAGCAACATAATAATTAAACAAGACAAATCAATAATGTATGCTTATAGCACATCGATTATACTTGAGTCAGAAATATTTTAATTAAATTTCTTCAAAGATAAATTAAAAAAATTAAATGAAATAAATAAATGCTATAGCTCATATACATGCACCCACGTATATGTGTATAAATAATTAAAAAAAAGTGCACAAACCTCTCTCTAAATTGCATAAGTTCATTAATGAAAATAACTTTTAAAATATAGGAGTTTATATATATTGCTTCTATAGCTACGATAAGATGGTAGTTTTTTTCACTTATATTACACTTTAGTCATATGGTTTTTGTATTCTATAACGCGGTTAGTAGGACATGACTTTTACTATCTTTAGTTTCATGTATCATTTTTTTTTTCAAACTAAATATATGCTTTGTATGTTTAGATAGTTAAATATGAAAACATTGGAAGATAAATAAGTGGATGCTTTCATGTTATGATGCTTAGATCCACATTAGTTTTTTTGTATTCTCAAAGCATGTAAGATGTAGACACTTCATGTATATTATATAAATGTAAGATGTAGATGCTTTAGGCATATGGTACATACTGTATTATAATCTTAACTAAGTAATAACTAAATCCTCTTAATTGTCTAAAGATTTATAAAAGATGCTAGACTTCATGGTGGCTAAAGTATGTTTTCAATGACCCATATATTGATTTGGATTTGCTACAAATCAAACTTTATAAAAAGTAAAGTTCTTGTGTGAATTTGAAGAGTACTTTTAATAAGACTTAGTAGATGAGGAGTTTTTTATAAGTGTAATATGAATTGAAATTAATAGATAGAATTTTTTTGGGGAGAATATGGAAATGATTTTTGTGTATGGAACATAAGATAAGAAAGGGCAACACATGATGAGTTAAGAGTTGGGTCTATTTAAGAGCTATTCATTGAACATATATGAATTTGCATTTCCATAGCTTAGACTGAGTAGTATGTTTGAATCACATAAGCATTTTCATATAAAAATTCTTGACTGTCTAATATCATATACTGTTTATGCTTTGAGCTAAAGATAATATCAATTGAATCTAAAATATAAATAATAAGGATTGGAAAATTATTAAAAAAGAAGAAAGAGAAGGGGGGGGGGGGGGGGGATGAACTAAGGGAGATGAAAAAAAAAAATAAACAAAAGGGATAATCAAGAGGCACCAAATAACAGTGAATAAAGTCTCCTAAAGAAATAAGGCTTAGTAGACAAGCCAATGAGATAATGTCCTAAATTGTGCTAGCCATGTTGAGATCATGTTAGTATATGTTGATAAGGATGCATAATTTAAAATCAAGAAACTACCACTATAAATTGGGCATTACAACCATGACTTATCTTTTGAAGGGACATTATTATCCTTCATTTATGTTTATTGGAAGCTTTTAACTTACTAATCATGCCATTTTGACCACCATATATCATGTTTCTTATTAAGTTTTTAGTATTGGAAAGATGAGAAAACATAAGCTCTATTTTCTTTCTTTTTTTCATATTATAGGATGAGCAATCCTCACCTAAGCACAAGTTTTTTGAGGCAACCACCTAAGCACAATCACAACATATATGGATACCATCAATTTCTGAGATAGTCTAATGACCAATTGGTTAAATATACTTATATAGGTTGAACATGATGTGCTATTACAAGATGTATCATATCTCATAATAAGACTAGAAGCAAATGAGTTAGCACCCTCCTACTTCTCTAGTAATAATTATAAAATTATAAATGAAAAAATAATCATATTTGAAACACAAACTTATCGAATATAAAAAATCAAGCTTTAAATGTCCATCTAATGATTCAAATCTTCACCACTACTACCACAACTCATCCAAAGCACCGACTCATGGTTGAACATGTAGTTGATATGATGGAATTATATGACTTGAAGAAGAAGAAGGACGAGTTTCATGCATTAGTGTTCTCTCACGATTGCTTGAGGCAACGATATTTTATCATGGAGAAAAGTTCTAATCATTATATCTTGATATCCAAATTTGAAGATGGGAACTCATGCTTTTCATAGAAATACCTATCTATTATTAGGTGGCAGAGGATTAATGTTAGCCTCAGACTTCTTACATTGCATGGATTCTATCTTTGCCACTGCCAACTAAGCTTTCAATTCAGCGTTCTCTTGCTGAACCAATTATATTTTCTCTTATAGATTGTGAACTTGATTGAACATCTCTGAATCTTTCCCTTTCTCTATGGGGATGGAAATGAGTCAAAAAATATTTTATGTTTTTTTTTTATTTTTTTTTGCTGATGCCAGCTGGGGTTTCATCTTTGCGTGTATGTGCTGCATTGATTCTTTTTCAATCAGACTTTTTTTATTTCACTATCCATATATAACTGATAAACATTAGTATAATAAATAGATACATAAAACTATAAATAACAAAATAACAAAAAGATAAATAGTTTTTTTTGGTACAAGCGGTTGATCACGCTAGTCTAGTGCGAGTCAACCCAGATATATCAGAAAATAGAATTTATTTAAATACAAAAGGGTAGGGGTCTCTCTGGTTCCAGGTCCAAAAGCCGGAATGATAGGCCACAGAGGGCGCCACCTAGCCAATAGTAGAATTGACTTCCCAATAAACATGATGGATCTGGACTCTTAAACATCCCAAAGGATAGACCAGATATCATGGAGCAGTGGGTTGATAGCGACTTGATTGCAGCACTCCTTCCGAAGGCATCGGATGATAGTAAAAGAGTCCCCCTCAATGAGAAGACTATGAGAATGAAGGATCTGAGTAGCATAGGAAATGTCGGCCCAAGCTGCATAAAGCTCAGCCAAAGGAATAGAGGAGTCTAGAAGGCTAAGTCCTTTTGCCACCAACAAACTCCATTGGTCCCTTAGATAACAAATGCAGAACCTGTTAGTCTTCTCCGAACACTCCCATCGAAATTGATTTTGACAAACCCTAGGGGGCTCCCAAGAAATAAAAACCATATGCCGATTCACTGCCAAAGCAGCAGAGAAATCCTAGTGGTCAGAGTTGTCACGATCAGAAGCATAGCGATGGAATACAAATTCATACGATAAAGATATGGCATTTTGCCCTATCTAGTGGAAAGAGATTATATCATCACTGAATATAAGCCAATTTCACGATAACCAAATCTGTTTGGCAGTAACAGCCCATAGGGTGCCCTTCTGTTGGTTACCCCTCTGGAGATTGCTCAGGAAAAGGGATTGCCAAGGACCTGTATCATCCTATCAAAGTAGTAGCCTATCATCTGCCAGATCCGTCTCGCTCTTAGGTAGATGAAGATGGCATGATCTGTAGTCTCCTCCTATCCACACAATGGACAAGTAGCCTGAATGGACAGTCCCCTCCCAGAGAGAAGAGAACAAGTAGAGTTTCACGCAAGCTTTCATATAAAAAACTGAATCCTGAGATGGATGTGAAGCTTTCAAGTCCACGCAGCATCCATCGTACACTGAGACTATGGCCTATAAACCTTTATAAGGTCCCTGGTAGGAGCCCTAGATAGGCATGATCTCTGCCATAATTTGATGTCAGATGTGTGCCCTGGAATGAGCAGAATAGATAGAATCTGACGAGATAGCTGCTCACCAAATAAATGGGTCACCGTAGGAGTGTGCTAGAAAAAGAGATCCTAAGAGATCAGATCAGTGACAATCATGCTGCTAAAAACATTAGTGCTAATGAAGGTAGGCCATCGAGAGAGGAAGAGATCAGCAATCTAAGTATCTTGAACAACATCAACCGATGATCCATATCCAATCATCCATGAGTTGTTATTCAGGATGGTCGGAGCACGTCGACAAACCTACTTTCAGAAGAAAGAATGACCACGGAAAGGCTAAGAATCCATAGAAGGCATCCAGTCACCGTATCTAGCACACATAAAGCTTCATAAATAGTGCAGATCAAGTAGGAACCACGTAGCAAGTCTAGCAGTCAGAGCTTCTCTCCTAATGATCAGAAACTAGATTCCAAGACCCCCTTTAGAAATCGGCATACAAACAATGTCATTTGCTTGCAGATGAATACCATGGCCACCTGCATAGAGGCCCAGAGGAAATCCTGAAGCATCTCTCTATCCTTTTCAGACAAGTTATCGGGATAGCAGCATTGGATAGAAGATGTAGAGGAAGAAAAGTAAGAACCGAGCGAATAAGGGTGATCCTCGCCATCATGGATAATTCAGTGACTTGTCAGCCATCAATGTGGTCCCAGACCTGGTGCTCGATATCAGTGTAGTCACTGCTACATGGCCGCTTTTTCGTAATAAGGATCCCTAGGTACGATAGCCGATCAGCCTGAATAGAGATGCCTAAGGTTTGGAGGATGGCCTCCCTAGTAGTACCAATGGTCTTCAGACTAAAATAGATCATAGACTTTTGTAGGTTGACCTTCTGTCCAGAAGCCCAACAGTAGAGCTGAATAATGAAAGCAAAGATGGTCGCATTATGAACAGTGGCCTAGCCCAGCAATATACAATCGTCAGTAAACAGGAGATGAGAGACTGAGGGGCCCAGAGAGCTCGCCATGAAGGGGGCAATGCGAAGATCATGCAATGCCTGATAGAACGTACGAGATAAATAGTCCGCAATAAGGATGAACAAAAAAGGGGATAGTGGGCACCTTACACGATCACCCTTACACTGTACAATAAATAAGGTGTCCAGTTGACTTAAATCCTATTTAGTGTCGATTATATACATATGAAGAAACTATATTGGATTAGACCTTGAACGAGATCTTTGACTCAAACTTTTGTTAATCACACATATAGTATGGATCAATTGAGTTTAAGTAATTAGCACATATTAAAAGCCTTGCACTTAGTATCTTGATTTTTCATAAAAAAAATTTAGGGTTAGCCTAAACCCTTATTCATGGCCTAATATGATAATTCTCATATATGTGAATCTTCTAAGGGTATTTATGGCTAATACCCTACAGATAACCTATCTTGAATCCATTAAGAGTATAACTCAACCTTACACATTTTTATTTTATCATTTTATAAAAGCACTCATCATAGGGATGGAAGGAGAATTTTCTTTAAAAATTATACTTTAATATGATCACTCAATCAGCTTTATTTCTACTACATTGAACCTCCGTCATAGGATCTTCAATCACACACATTGAGTATCTATTACTGATGACCAAATAATAGGCTTAGGCTCCATTCCCCTTGATGATTCTATCACTCTACTCTTAGATAGTCCTTGGTTAATTGATATGTCAAATTCTTTTCAAACTAGACAAATTTTAAGGAGATAACATTATATTTCTTATGTTGTACTTATGATGAAGCTATATATGCCAGTTCATCTTTTTATTGGTACTTTTTTTATTAGTCAGTTTGATTATGACCTTATTATCACAATGAATTGATATGATTAGAACTAACTTAGAAACTAAAGGTAGCTTTAATACTAAATTCTTAATCTAAATTACCTTATTATAGATGGCATCAAAGCTATCAACTCAGCCTTTATAGTACTTTTAGAGATGATAGTTTGCCTAGAGATTTTTAGGCAATAGCAACATTGCCAAAAAGAAAGATATATCTAATGGTTGATTTAAGATCAAGAGAATCGTTGACTTAGTTATCATCACCATAACCCTTAACCATCTTAGGGTATTCAGTGAACATCAAAGAAAGATTAAGTGTTTCCTTTAAATATCGAAACATTCTTTCTAAGGTTACCCAATAAAATTGATTAGGATTTTAATTATATCTGTTGAGTCTTCCTACAACATAGGCCATATTAGGTCTTGTCCTATTTGCCACATACAATATTTTAATTAAACAACTAGGCCTCTTAAATTTTTGTTTAGGTGAAAGCTAAAATCATATGGAGTATATATTAATTTAAGATATGTATAACCAAATTTCTTGGTCATTTTTTCTATAGTGTAAGAAAGAGAGAGAGTTATCCTTTGATGGGATCTAATAAGCTTTATCCTTAAGATCACATTTGCTTCACCTAAATCTTTCATATCAAACTTAGATGAAAGGAAAGATTTAATTTTTGAAATAATTTTAAGAGATGTTCTAAATATTAGGATATCATCAACATATAAGCAAAGGATTACACAATCATTATCAATAATCTTAGAATAGACATACATGTTATGATTAGTGATCTTGAATTCAAAGGATATGATGATTTGATCAAATTTCTCATGCTATTGTTTTAGAGCCTATTTAAGACTATATAGGGACTTAACAAGTTTATAAATCTTGTTTTCTTATTCCTTTGCAAGAAAACTTGCATGTTGTTTCATATAAATCTCCTCTTCAAGATCCCCATTAAGGAACACAATCTTTACATCCATTTGATAAATGACAAACTTATGAATTCTAGCCACAAGAGAATAGGTATCAAAGAAATCTAACTCTTTTTCTTGGTTATATCCATTGGCTACTATTCTAGCCTTATACTTTTCTATTGAATCATCATGTCTAAGTTTCTTCTTAAATACTCACTTGCATCCTTAAGATTTGCTACTGAGGATAGATTAGATAAGATTCAAGTATGATTTTGTAAGATTGAATTATATTCTAAAAGAATAGCTTTCTTGCAAAAAGGAACATCAAGTGAAGACTCACTTCTGAAAAAGACGAAGGTTCGCCTTCAACTAGAAAAGTAAAGAAACCTTCACCAAAATCTTTTTCCTTCCTTGTCCTTAACTTCTTTTAGGTTTAGAAAGTCAACATTTAGAATTAGGTCTTTTTCTTTTTCTGACTCATTAAAGGACCTAGATTCAAAAGAATCAGGAATCAAGATAGGATTAGAAGAGACTTAATTTGGAACTTTGTTTTTAAAAGGAAATATATTTTTAAAATAAGTGGCATCTCTTGATTTGATAAGAGTATTATTTGAGATGTTACTTATTTCAGAATTTATCGCAATGAACCTATTGGTACTGTTATTTAAAAAATAATTTATAAAGATAACTTCTATAATTTTAGGTTCTATCTTTCTTATTATGGGTTCAGGTATACCTACCTTAGCTAAGCACCCCTACACTTTAAGGTAATTTAGCTTGGGTGTCTACATTTCTAAAGCCTAAAAGGTGTTTTAGGATTATCCTTAAAGGATATCTTATTTAGGATATAATAGGAAGTTAAAATTGCTTTCCCCACAAATTCTCGGGTGTGCCTGAACTAATTAGCATTGAGTTAGCCATATCCATTAAGGTACGAGGTTTTTGTTTAGTTATACCATTGGACTGAGGAGAGTATGGTTGTGTAACCTCATGAATAACCCTATATTTTTGGCTAAATAGAGTTATTTCATTTGAGGTATATTCACCATCTTGGCCTGACCTAAGTCTTTTAATGTTTTTCTCAGTTTGAGTTTCAACTTATGCCTTATAGATCTTAAACTTATCTAAGACATCATCTTTAGATTTTTATCAAATATGTGTGACAATACTGAGAGAAGTCATCAATGAACGTTATAAAGTAGTGACTTTCTCACCGAGTAAGCAACTTGGTAGAGTCACACACATTATTATGAACCAATTCAAGAAGGTTAAACTCCAATTTATTGATTTAAAGGATTTTTTAGGGCTTTTGGCTTGAATACAAATCTTACACTTGATTTTTCTATCAATATGAATTTTAGGGATTAGATTAAGATTTATCATGTAGTGAATACAATCAAAATTCACATGACAAGTCTACCATGTTAAACATTTAAAGATTTAGGATTAAAAAAAGAACTTTTATTAGATAACTTGAAAATTGTATTTAGTTTGAAAAGACCTTCAAAAATAAAGCCTTTTCCAACAAACTTGTTATTACAAGTGATTACAACTTTAGTTGATTTTAGAATAATTTTATATCCCCTGGATATAAGAAGAGATCCACTAATCAAATTTCTTCTAACACTAGAACGAATAATACCTTGTGAAGAATTAGGGTTTTTCCAGAGATCATCCTCAGGTCAACTTGACCTTGTCCAAGGCATTTGTGCCGAAGAATCATTTTTAAGTATTATACCTCCTTCACTTGATTCCTAAAGGTGAAGAACCAAGAGCGATTAGAACATATATAAACAATAGCTCCTAAATCAAGCTACCAATCACAAGAAAATTAGGCTACTTTAACTAAGGGTTTTGAATTTATCAATCTGAAAGAAGACTTGGTACCACTAAGGCTTGGGTGATTTCCCAAGTGGTTCAATCTTTCGATGGTAACAGTCCTTCGCCACATGATTAGACCTTCTGCACATGAAGCAAAATATATCTTTATTATTCTTTGACTTCTGGTTTGGTCGCCTTTAGTTTGGTCAGTTTTGAAAAAGTTTGGTTGATTAGTTGAATATAGATTGAAATTTATTATCTTAAAATTCCTTCTCATAGGTTTGAATTGATTTGGGGTTGAATTTGACTCGGTTAGATACATCTTGGGTCCAAAATAAGGTTTTTGCTTGAGCTTAAGTTGATGTTCTTTCTTAATCGTAGTAGAATTAATCACTTCTATTAGGATCAAGTCATTTTGCTTATGGCTTAGCTCTTACAAAAAGGTTGATCAAAAGGATAGAAGGGCATCGGCTAAGGTTTGAACCTTCTAGCTTTTCAAAAAAGTATGAAAAGTCAATTCGGGCTTCCTAAGAAGATCCTGAAATTCATAAATTTGAATACTAATATGCTAGGAATCTATTATTACATAATTCTAAGATGGTGAATCAATTTAGACCAGCAACAACCTTCCCATACTTAGCCTTAAGGGAATTCCATAGTTTTTTAGTAGTTTTAGTAGGAAGATAAACATCATAAAGGTTATTTGAAAGGACACTTTGAATTCTATGTCTATAATGAAAACCTATCTCTTAAAGGGTTTTTGATGTTGAAGAGAAAATTTCAACTAGATTAGAAGAACTTAGTTGAGAATTAGATTCAGAATTTAAAAATTTTATAATAAAAAATAATCCTAAAGTGGTAAGTCAGTATTTTACTTGGCTTTGTTATCTCCTAAAGAATGATCAGTTAATTTTTTAGGTTGATTACACTAAAGTCATCTAAAGCCATTTTATGAGAGTATTATTTGTTTAATTGGTTCTACACAACATAAATTTGAAGGTTCAATCTTATAGTTTGAGTTTTTAAATTAGCGGTTTTCTAAATAATTTTTAGATTTTGAATTTAAATTTAAAAATTTAAATCTAGAAACTACTTATAATAAATAAAATAATCACTAAGCAAAATGAACACAACTAATTTAAATTTGAATTCAGTTTCAAAATATTAAATTTTAAAAACTCAAACATTTCAAGATTTTCTAAAATTTAAAATTTAAAATTTAAATTTGAATTTTAAGTTTCAAATTTGCAAATAAAAAAGATAAATTCAAATTTTTTCTCAAAAAAATAATTTCTAAGACTTATGCATAGATTTTAAAGCAGTAAAAAAAACTTTTTCCCTTCAAAATGGATTTTTTTCTTATCAATTAATTACAACAACAAATAATTTTTTAAAAAAATCCTAACAATCTCTAGTGAAGAGAATTACTAGTCTTTAGCTACTAAAAATAATGATTTTGAAAAACTATGCAAAAATTGCTAGAAATTCAAATATAAAAATTTAAATGCTAAAATTTAAATTTAAAAAGTCAAGTATACCATGATTGTATTGAGGCATGTTGGACACTGCTCTGAGAACTAGTTTTTGTCCTTTTGTGTAAGTTATAAGCAATTTATTTCTGAGGTATAATGATCCGGTTTGAATTCTTATCATGAGCGCAATTGTATAAAGGTATAATCCAATGACTCCTTTTAGATGCTAAAATAATAAAATAATAAAAATAATAAAAAAAAAATAAGAGACCTCTTTTTTTAGCCGGACTTCTAAAATAGAGGGTATAACCTTAGAAAGAAAGAAAGGATATTTGGTGGTGGGATAGAAAAAGAATTCAAAGTTTGATTAGAATGATCACAATCTTGGATTTCTAAGTCTATTTATAAACTTAGTCCAAGAAATCCTAATGACTCAGTCTACTATGATCTTAAAGGCCCAATAAACATTACTCAAACCAAAAAATGATTTAAAAATTAAATTATTCGAACTTATAAGCATTACCCATGCTTGTAGCATGGTTACACCAGCATTCTTCTTACACATGCTCGCATACTCTCACACAAGTGTTCCAAGCGTGAGCGAAACGATTGATAACGTCCGCGAGCAAGCATTTCGCTATCTCTCGCGATGGGAGTTAAACAATTTTTTTTATTTTTTTTCTTTTTAAAGCATAAAACGATCAATATTTTCGTCACTCAAAACACCACTTCGGTCAATATTTATTTACAAATGGGCAGTCACACTACTCTTCTGAACTACTTTGATTCAAGGGCAGTCAAAAAAATCAAGAGCAAAATATCCCTTAAGGGATGGAGGGATTTCGTTCTCGAAATATCATGACTAACCAGAAAAATGCTGCATAATGAACGAAGTAATTCAGTCAGCCGCTATATTTGCCTTATGATAAATATGACATACTGCAACAGTCATCGAACTCTAAAGAAGGCCAATATTTTCTTTACCCAAACGCTACTCCTTTGGAGGTAATGCATCATGCTTAGTCTTTCCAAGCATTAATGTTGCATGTACTCTCATCCGGTCACGCTTCCACCATTAATCTAGCATTTTTTGTAGCCCTTTTTTAAACCGATGCCGTTTGACACTAGTTTTACGTAAAGGATGCTAGGGAAAAAATATTTATGGCGATGGTGTTAAAGTGAAAAGCATCATTTTAAGTGGCGCTTTTCTCATCCACCATGGCAAGATAAAAACGTCACTTAAGATGACGCTTCTTAAAAGTGCCACTTAAAAAGTGGCGCTTTTAGGAAGCACTTTTTTTTTTTTTTTTTAAAGAAGCATCACTTGAAATGGCGCTTCTTAAAAGCGCCACGATGGATGAAAAAAATGCCATTTAAAGTGGTGTTTTTTTTTTCTTTAACACCACTTTCATAAAAATTTTTTCTTCCGCACCCATTACATAAAACCGGTGTCCAAAAGACACCAGTTTCAAAAACAGCTCTTCTTTGTCCACTTCAAAGCCTTTATATCGAATTCATTTGATTTTCTGGAAGCCTGCTGCATGAATTGATATTATTGCCTCCCTACGATCTCTCATCAACGGTCATCCAATCCCCAGCTCCCAAACATCTCCTCCATCCTCACTCATCCATCTCTCAGCTTTCCGAGAGACCACAGTTGGAAGAGAGACCTAACCATTGTTCAATTTGGAGCTTCTCTAGCTATGGTGGTGTCGCCATTCGTCCATAACTTTGGTTTATTCATTTGGTTATGCATCTTGTACAGAGTAGGATACCTACTCTCTCCAAATATCATAATATATTAAATTAAAAGTAAGCCATGATAAACTAAAAATCAGGAAAGAAAGATAAAATAATACTTGAGTTTTGACCGAGTCAGAGATGATGAAGCCTTTGATGTCAAGGTGATTCATAAAATAGAATGTGGCTAGAGCAATGTAGATGTTTGACTTAATCCTTCCTATTCACTGAGTTCTAGAAAAAATAGAATGTAGAGAAGAAGAGAGTAACCAAATTGACGGCATTTTTGGTTGACCATAAAAGAAGATTGTAATTAAAAGGTTGGACGTAGAGGGCATCACTCAAGTTGAGTTTGTCGATCAAGTTATATATGCCAACATGCTAAAAGGTTTGAGTTGTGAAACATTCATGGATTACAAGTTAAAAAAAGAACAAAAAAAAAAAGATATAACATGAATAATGCTCTAGAATCAATGATCCAAAGATGGGTGTGCCTTATATGAGTCTTGGAAAACATACTAGTCAAGCTTGTAGCAGTGAAATTTATATTCAAAATTAGCAGTAATTTATGGTAGAACTACGCAGTTGTTAGATTTGAAATTTGGATGTTGATTGTACTTGCATCAAAAAAGGCACCATGAGATTATAATATATAAGACATGAAGTTTTTTTTAAATTGATATACCTTCTCTGCATTGCATTTGTTTTGTAGTTCTTTGATTCTATCTTGGTACAAGCAATGCTAAAATCTCTATTGACATCGATGACACCATATAGTTATATTTTTTGCATGCTTTAAAATAGAGTAATCTACTTTTCACTCTTAGAGCAATAATAATTGTAATTAAATCTTATACTGCTGTCATTGTTAATGCCATTCGATCTATTGAAGGTAATTTCTTTCTACGAGCTCACCATAAAAGAATGTAATGAATGAAATGGATTATGAGGAGTGTTATATATATATATATACTATGACAAAATTGGTTGGGACGAATAACTTAATCATCTTTATAATGTATTCATTATATATAGCCTTACACACTACAAAACTCATAATTTTATAAATGACTAGAAGTAAAAATTATACTAGCTTAAAAGCAAGGATGGAGATAAATACGGACATGTATTCCACTAATTGTAAAGAGAAGAGCAAAGATGATTGATTAGAGAGAGGTTAAATAGGGGCATAATAAATTTTAATAAATGCTGAGAAATGAAAGTGCCCATGATTTGATTGCCTAATATAATTTCCGTCCATATGATTCCATGACCCATTAAATTTCCTCCCCAAATTCGTCATAGCGTGCAATGCACCTAAAACACGTCTACTTTGACTGACAAAACCTCCAAAAGCTTATATCGACCGGCCGAGCGCGCCAAACAAGCGACCCTTGGGCCCATCCTGGTTGCGCTCACATCGCCGCACGCCTCCTCGGCTTCGCCTTCGGATTCAACGGAGAGGTCGACACTCCACGTTCCACGCGTTTTATTCGCGGGACGATGTTTGGGTCAGTGGATGTGAACCCACCGCACGCCTCGCCTGCAGGAATTTTTATTTGCACCCCTAAATTACTTAGTACACTCCTTCATATTTATTTTTTTAAATTATTATTTTTATTTTTTCGCACCCTCCATTCCTTCTCCTAAATATCTCTTTTTCAGTATCATCCCTTTCCCCTTTCGACACCATCTCCCTCTCTTCCATCTGCTCTTTCTTTTCCAAAACCCTCTCCCATTTTTCAGTACATGCTCTCTTTCAGCGTTCCTTCCTAGCTTTTCGGCACCGATCCTTTTCAGCCCCAGCATCCCCTTCTTTTCAGCACTGTTCGACCAAACAGAACTGAACGAAAGGCCTCTGTTTGATCCTGTTTGATCGAACGAAGGGCATATGGCCGAATGAAGGGACTTTGTTCCGCCATGGCCTTTCGTTTGGCCAAATATGACCGAACGGAGCCAAAGGACCGAACAAAGGCTCTTCATTCGATCCTGTTTGATCAAACAGTGCTGAAAGGGAGGGAGGCGCTGGGCTCAAAGAGAGTCGATGCCGAAAAGCTGAAGGGTATCGAGAAAGAGTAGGTACCGAGAAGTAGAGGAAGAATGCTTAGAAAAAAGAAAGAGATGGAAGGGAGGAGGATGGTATCAGAAAGGAAAAAAGAGAAAGGAGTGGTACCAAAAAGGAGATAGACTCGAAGAAAGGGGCTATACTGAAAAGAAGACGAGCTTGGAAGGGTGTTACGAAGGAGAAAGGAGATGAGAATGATGCAAAAAAAGAAAGACGAAGGTGTAAAAATAAAATGGAAGAGCAGTTTAGAAATTTTTTTTTAAAAAATTAGGAGGGATGTTAGCAATTTAGGCGGTGCAAATAGAAATTTCCCTTGCCAGCGGCCGCCAACTTCCCATCTCGGGTCTCGGGAAAACGCCGTTCCGTTCCTCCCACCCACCCCGGCCCTCTCACCCAAACGCCGTCCGTCCCGTCAAAGAGACGGACGTGACACGCCTCTCGCGATCCTGCGCTCCCCTTCGTCAGACTGCTTCCCATCGGCTATTTAAATGGTTCAGTCCTTGAAGCCCATTTGGACTCGAAATTTAGTAATTTAGGCCGTCTTAGGTGGGGGGAGGACGAGAGGGAGAGGAGACCAGCATCGGTGATAATTACTCGGGAGAGGGAGAGAATATCGGGGGTTGGAGGATGGCGGGCGTGGATTGGGAATCGCTGACGGAGGCAACGTCGGGGGCGGTGGGAGCGCTGGTGAGCAACGCCGTGCTATACCCTCTCGACACCTGCAAGACCAGGTACCAGGCCGAGGTCCGATCTTACGGTCAGCAGAAGTACAGGTTGGCTCCTCTCTCTTCTCTCCTCCTCCTCCTCTTCTTTTTCCATTTGAGTTAAAGTTCTGGAGTTTGATCTTCGTGTTCCGGATCACACAAGTGATATGATCTGTTTGTTTTCAGACTTGTTTTCTCTTTTGGAGGATTTTGAGAATTCCTCTGTTCGCTAAATTTTATCTTTTTGAATGGTATCTTTTTTTTTTTTTTAATGTCCCTTTGGGAGTTGTGATTGATTATATTGGTGATTATTCTTGGCAAGAGCGGGATGTGTAAATTTGTTGGTGCTTGATTCTACTGTGGACACCGGGGTCTTCGTTAAATCTTGGACAAATTTTTGGTCTGATGAGGATGATTTGAAGAGATAAGAACGCCTTCGAGATGTCTAGTTGCGAATTTATACGCGTCGCAAGACCGAATTTTGAGGTTAATTCTTTATTGGTGAGATGGGTTATTAAAAAAAAAAACGTTTGATTTTGATGGGTCTAGAAAGAAGACGGGAGGACTGGATCTTTCCATGGATGAAAATTGCAAGAAATGATTTGGAAAAGTGTTGCCTCACACTGGAGCCCTGCCTCTGGTAGGAATGATCGGGAACCACGGCCTTATAAAGCTGATCATTTAATTGATGCAGGGGTTGATGGTTTTGGTTCTGTTACTGTAAAAGATCTAAGCGTCCATTTTGATTTTGGAGGTTTGCCGTAGGGAAGATTTGAATTTTCAGACCGGCTTTGAAAAGAATCATTAAGATTTCGGAAATGAAGACGGGAGGGCTCTGATAGAAATGTTTGTAAAGATTTGTACGCATTGTAGTATGATGCATTCACCATCTTTCATGCGTTGAGGTTCTTTTGTGTGGTTTTGCTTTTTCTCGATATTATAGTGTGTTCCCTTGCATAGAACTAACCAATAATTTTGCCTAAAAAAATTATTGGCAAACAGAGTTGGAATACTTATCAATTATTGGTTCCATCCTATGCATATACCCTTTCTTTCTGTATGTAACGAACCTTCGCATTGTAGTTTATTTTTAATTTGGGAATGCTTAATGTATCGTGCACTCTTCCCGAGTCAGTTGATCCAGATAGGATCTCTTTGCAGATTATTTATCACTATAGATCTTCTTCAAAACTGTTTCCTTTAAGGTAGTAAATAGAGGTCTTACCTTAGATTATGGTAAGTGTGGGATCATATTACGTTGAGAAAGGTAGATATGTGGTGGCTGATGAAAGTTGGAACATTGAAAGAATTTTCATGGGGCTGGTTATCTAAGGTAACTGATTCAACATGAAAGTTGGCTACAGAGTTTGAGGCAATCTTTTAATGTCTTCATAGATGGAGGATAGCAGCTAAAATAAATTACTGGGACTTTTACCCGTTGATTGTCCTAAAGGAGGTTCAGCAAGTTGAACCTACTTTCTTGAGAAGATAAGGACAGCAAGCAAAGACTTAGAGCTTTTCTTTTTTCATCATCAGTAATTATTTCAAACCTCAGGACTGATGTGTGATATATTGCAAGATGTGCTTGTAGGGTGAAGACCATGTATATGCAGCAAACATAGCAATCATGCCATGAAGGAGGTGACATAATTTGACAATGGAGCCCAGTAAAAATTACTGATGATCAATAATGTATGTGCAGAGTCTCTTTGACGGAGTTGCAGTTTGGGGGGTGATGCTCAAAGAAACTCTAAAGGTGAGCCATGGTGGAATGAAGGGAGAAAGTGCAGACACTAGACAAAATGGAGAGAGAGAGAGAGAGAGAGAGAGAGAGAGAGTACCAGATGAGCAACTAGAACAGGCTTGAAGATGATCTTAATGCAAAGAAGACACATAAATTTTGGGTATCTGGTTAGTTTGGAGATGCTTGGAGTGTAAGTTGTGAAAAATGAGCAGCAGATTCAATGCATAGGTGTATTGATTTGAGGTTTATTGCTGGTTATTGCTCTCTTCTCTTGTATGATAAGCAGCAGGACAACTTCAGATTAGAAATATTGGATATGAAGTTCGGATAAGTAACTGCTGTGGAATGGCAACAATCTATCAATAAAAAATATTAAAAAAATTGAGAAGATAGTGGGAAAGTGAAGGAAGTTGTATAAGCTAAGCATGTGAAGAGAGAAAGAACATACGGCCAGTTTATCTCACTTGATATATCTATGTCCAGAAATCCAAAATATTTCCCAGAACACTCAGCTTTCAATGCTTTTTAGATGGCGTCAATCAACTAAATGCCTGACCCTAATCATGATTCTTTATTGTGAAAAAGGAAAATCATCCCAGACTGCTAACTAAAGTCCTCTATTTTATGCCCCTTCTTCACTCCTACTAAAATTCAAGGAACCTTGGTGAACTACTCAGCCAGTCAATGCTTCCCAGTTTGTGCTGGCTGATTGCAATTTGTTTTCTTAACCAAGGTCCTAACTAAAGGCTTCTAACAGCCATTCTCCTGCCCAGACTTGCATGCCCAGAACAGTGCATCTAATCTTCTGCTTATATTTTTGGACATCTAAGCAACTGATGTGGGCTTCTAGTCAGCTTGTACATTTTCCCCTCATTGGTCAATTTGTCTTAAAATTTTAGTTTGCTTATTTAATTAGTTTAGGATTTTAATTTATATGAGTTCCCTGGTAGTCCTTTCCTTTCAACCTTCCAATCTGCAGGTGATTGTTTAATGCGATATGTAACTTTCTCTATAACTTAAGGAGGGTTCAAACATGCAGGAAAATCATGAAGCTCCAAACCCTGTCGGCAGTGTGGCTAATAAAGGAGCTCCTACATTTTCCCCTCATGGTGAATTTGTCTTAAAATTTGGGTATGCTAATTTTGTTAGTCTAGAATTTTAATTTCTATGAGCTTCCTGATAGTCCTTTCCTTTTAGCCATCCAATCTCTAGGTAATTCTTTAATTAGATATGTAGCCTTATATAACTTAAGGGTGTTCAAACGTATGCTGGAAAATCATGAAACTTTAAACCTTGTTTGTAGTGTCGCCAATAAAGGAGGCTTGATACTGCGATCTTCTTTGCTTCTAAATAGCTGCTTATATTGCTGGCATTTCACCTGTTGCTGCAACCAGTTTTGCACCATTTGATTTATTTTAGAATGACTTCAGCTATAGAAGATTGTTTCTGCATGCACTTGCATGTACATTCTTGCAAGTTCAAGGAAAAAAAGGTTTTGAATGAAATACTCTTTTCGCATAGAGAATCACTTGATTTATTTTAGAATGACTTCAGCTATAGAAGATTGTTTCTACATGCACCTGCATGCACATTCTTACAAGTTCAAGGAAAAAAAGATTTGAATGAAATACTCTTATCACATAGAGAATCACTTGTACAAATAGTCTATCAAGATTTGGTCAATACTTTGCTTGTGTGGGTTGCCCAGTTATTATTAGTTTTTGTTAATTACATTGCTAAATGAACCATTCTAACAACCAGTTTCCTGCTCAGATTTGGATGCACAAAGTAATGCATGAGCATCTTTTATTATTCTGATAAGCACTTGCTGTAAAGCAGTGCAGTGGCACCTCGTAAAGTTTTAAACTAGACTTAATCAAGATACCTCAAAATAACTTAGGGGCCATATTTTGGTGGATTAATGTTTAATTTAGCTTGGGTGCAACTGCTTTTCCCTCATTTTGGGCTTCACTTATATAAGATTGATATCTGTAATATCATCTTGTTTGCTGGTTTCTTTACTGCAAAATGAAATTTTAGTGTGTAGATTGTAAATTCTGAGTACACATGAGGAAAGATAAGGATTTTAAAACTATTTAAGAAGCCTATTTTTTATTTTACTCCTGCAAAGGTGTATATTCTGGATGCCAACCAAGAGATTCAAAGGTTCTGAAAAGAGGAAATTGGCTCATGTTCTTGCGAAGGAAACCGGCAAGATGGTTTAGGCATGAATGTGGGCCAGATTTAAGGTTTATATCCTGTAGTGCTGTAATGGATATGTTATGCATAATAGGCCTTTAGTTCTTATGCAGGTTGTATCCATTGTCTGAACAGATAATTGCTCCACAAGGTTCAAATTTATCTGACGAGAATAAATTAGGTCTAACTGGCCAATGCAGAATTCTTCAAGACTCAAATAACTGGGTTTATGAATTTGCTTTTGCCTACTAAGGTGTATATGTAGGCATACCAGCATATGGAACTAGGTCAATTGTAGACTGAAAAATGAAACAGGGAAGAAATTAGTATCCCATCCCTCCTTCCTTTATTTGCTGTTATCCTTTTTCCTGCATTCAAAACTGATAAAATCAGATAACCTTCATGAATCCTACTTTATGGTCTGGAATGCATCTTTATAGTTCCTACACCTGCCAGTTTTATGAATCATACCTGCAATAGTGAAGCTCAACATTGCCCTTGGGATCAAGTACCATCCCTGTTGAACCCTTAAGCTTTCCACCGGAGTTCCTTAGATTAAGTCAAAAACATTCAGAATTTTTGCAGTTACATTTAGATTGCTAGCACTAAATTTTTAATATCAGTGATTTTGTTGTTAAGCACCATAGTCACATGATTGTAAATTTTAACCAACCACGGTGAACTTTAGTCAGCACTGCATAGAAAAGAACACAATAAGTAGTGCAGACTTGGTAACTGGAGAGCCTGTCAGATCAATGATGGATTTTAGACATGCTTAAAGGCATTGATTTATTAGTTTATGCTCTAGAAGGTGTCTTAATTTTGATATTTTAATAGGGGACCACTTGTGCTAATGAAGTTCAAATACTACATATAGGTAAACAATTAACTGATTAGCCTCCACCCCATCTTGATGATTGTTTTTGGTTCAAGAATTTGTTATCAATTATTCAATTCTTTTATGTATTTTAAAGCTTACAACTCTAGGTTTTAGCTTAGGGGCCTCAGACAACCAGCACAATTTATTAATGAACCTATCAATTATCATCATTTTAAATACTTTTTGTTGCAAGGAATTGGTTATGGATTATTCAATTCTTTTATGAATGTGAAAGCTGACTCTCTAGATGCAGCTTACGGACCTCAGACAACCAGCACAATATATTAAAGCACTGTTTTGGAAGCATCTGAGAATATTACAACTATACTTTATCTATTAATGTTCTGGCAGACCATCATTTATGTGGCATAATTTATTTATCTAATTTCTGTTGGACTGTTTTTTCTAGGAACCTTTCAGATGTCTTGTGGGAAGCTATTTCTAAAGGCCAAGTTCTTTCCCTGTACCAAGGACTTGGGACCAAGAATGTGCAATCTTTTATATCACAGTTTGTTTATTTTTATGGCTATAACTATTTCAAACGGTTGTATTTGGAAAAGAGCGGTGCCAAATCTGTTGGAATGAAAGCCAACTTGGTTGTAGCTGCTGCTGCCGGTGCTTGCACTGCGATCGTGACACAGGTAGTCAATAATTACATAAATTTTGAGTATAGTTTGTGTTGCTAATCGCTTTTTGTTGATTTTTATCTTGATCTAGCCATTGGATACGGCATCTGCCAGAATGCAAACTAGTGCTTTTGGTAAATCCAGGGGATTGTTTGAAACTTTTTCAGAGGGTTCATGGAGTGATGCATATGATGGCCTGGGAGTATCTCTTCTGTTGACTTCGAATCCTGCTATTCAGGTACCACAATGGTACTTTTTGGTACTGAGATCATATGATATACTATACAAAGTTGCAACATCAAATCTGAATTATATAGAAGTTGATATGTCATGTAGCTTCCCTTGTTCTTATGCACTTCTTATTAAATTAGACTAACTAATGTTAAATTTTTACCTACTCATCAAGTACCTCGAATTTTGAATGCATGCCGTGGGCCAAAATCAGATTTAGATTAGTTTTGTAGTAATTAAATGGTTCTCTATTTTTTAAATTAGTAAGTTATTTTATCAGATTGATTGGTTGAAGGGTTAAGGTTCTGCAATAGGTTGACTTCAAGGATTTGGAGATGAAATCTTAAGTTTCTGCATGGATCTCTGAGCATGAAATCAGTGTGAGGGAAAAGATGACAATAGGATAAAAATCTGGCAAGGCATACTCTTTAATTTCTTCTAATTGTATTTCCTTTCCCGAGTTCCCAGTGGGAAAACAGATGTATGCAATACTGGTTACTTTATGTGGTTGTGCACAGTTTATGAAACCTCAGGCTTTAAAAAAAGATGTTTCAGTCTTGATTTTGGTAAGGTGAAATTGTCAGTTTTGATTTCAACAGTTCTGCTCTAGTTTCAGAATTTTCAGCCGTAACACTAATACTATAAATCAGCCAGTCACATAAATCGGGAACATTTTGAAATTTATTGTGTTCTTAAAATAAAGAAATGACTAAGGCATTTAACAAATGACCTGTGTATATTTTAGCAGATTTAGCCTTATAATTTGGATTCATCTGAAACTATAAACCTAACTGCTATTTTAGATCGGTTCCCAGTGAAAAATATAATCTCTTCAATAGTGGTTATTTAATGATTCCATTTTTCATGAAATCGATTCCCTTTTTGATTTGAATGTACAAAAATTTGTGAAGCTCAGCAAGTCTGGAAGCATGGGAGAAAATTATTGTGCTCATATCATTGCCAGTAGTTGATACTGGGTCATTCACAGAATTGCTAAACCTTCCCTATTCATCATGAGTTGGTTATGTTGGTTATTCATCTGTATGGGTTTAGTGGTTTCAATGTTTGGGCTGTAACTTCATTCCATGGCAAAACCACAGCTATGCCAACACATATATCATTAGTAGGATGTGAGGTCCTCATCAAGTTTAAAAAAGGCATGACTATTTGTCATATGGAATGGGAAAATTAGATGTATATCAAGGAGTTCATTCATGTTTTAAATTTTGTACTTCAGTATCTACCTCACTAAATAATCAGATGCTATTAATGTAATACTTTAACCTCCTCAACCAACAAATCTATCGCATCACAATGGAGCTGACTTTATGCATGAATTATAATTCAAATGATTTCTGAAGATGTTTTGTGGTAATTTTTGAGCTGTTATCAACTTGTGAACAATGATTTAGTTCTGGCCAAGAGAACTTTGGGTGACAGAGAAGCTTGTTTTCAAACTTAGAAGGTTGGTTTGTCAATATGTAAAACCACATTACTTGGCTTGTACTTTAAGCTCATATAAAGCCATGCTCCAATGGTCCTTTTGACTTGGTTTGAGCCTTGATTGAAGAGGAGTTATGGTATGGACTCATAAGAAAATGCACATATTTTTTAAGCGAAAGGAACAAACTCAGAGAGAATCCCCCTTGCAAATAACTTGATCATTTCTGGAGTCTGATCTCTGCAATTGAATGAAGCAAGTAATAGGACTTTCAAATGTGTTATCTGGAAATACCTCTTTTTTTTTAAATCCTATATACAAACGTTCAGATGCTGCAATTTTGAGTAAAATTTGTAATTAAGTGGGTACAAAAATGAATGGTTTTAGTTACATGATATGATGTTTTGCTATAATATGAGCATTAGAATCTATTGATTTATAGTCTATACATGTTTTAAGATATGGATCATCGTGATCAACAAAGTGGATTTTCAATTTAAATGACTCATCATGTATTTTTAGCACACTGGAGCAACAGGCATTGTCTATTTTTGCACTTATTTAACAAAGGGAATGAAAATCTTTAAAAGATGTAATATTTAAATTTCTATGCATTTTTAGAGTGTAAACCAAAATCGACAATATGGATCTTTGGTTTGGATGATTTCTCATTGATTTTAGGACCATTGAATCTTTAACAAATGTTATAATATTTAGTGTGCAGTTGAAACTCGTATGTATTAATGTATGTTTACATCTGAATCTTTTCCTTCTCTCCTGCCCCCCTGTCACACAAAGCCATGATTAAGGGCATTGAATGATAAGGATATACACCTTCTGAAACTTCCATTTCCCTTCTCCTCAAGGTGTCTGCATGTACACTTTCCCAAACAACTTAATTTTTCTATTCAACGGCTTCTTGCTTGGTTTTTTCTTCTTCATCTTTTGCCTTCTTCAACCTTATTTTCATCTTATCTGCTCTTTATTCTGCAAATCTTGCATCTTCTCTCCTTTTACATTGCCTCCTGACACGCTTGTTGCTGCTAGATATGTCCTAGAGCCAAGGTTGATTGCCCATTAAATCAAGACCTTATATTGTAACTCATTGTAATTCTCTTATATGTAACCACAAAGTATTGGTTTGTTTTTGGACAATAGGTTGATAAGATGAATTATGATTTCTTCTTAGTTTATGCTGCACTAAACTTTTAATGGTCTCAGAAATTGACAATAAGCTACTGCAAAATCATCACAAGGCCATTAAAAAAGATAAAAAGTTATCGTATTTTGAGCATAAAGTGTATGGATCTTTTTCACTCTTATGGTTTGTCAGCATTAACTACTGCTTATGACTGTAAGTAGTAATTTTCAATGAAAAGGAACACAAATTAATGATTAGCAAGTATATCAGAATATGGTGCAGTTGCCTAACTTTCTGATACTGCAGTTTGTGGTATTGACCTTCATATGTGCAGATCCTTGATAAGCCATACCACTTGGTTTTACTGCTGTGTGGAAATTATAGATTATATGCCATTAATATTTTATTTATCATGTGTTTTTCTGCTGAATGATGGGAACGATATTTCAGAATATAAAATTCTTTTCCACTTGATTGTGTGTAATTTTATTCATCTTGTGATTTACTCTGGACATGACATTTCAGTACACAGTATTTGATCAGTTGAAACAAAGACTTTTAAAGAGACAACAAAGGGATCAGGCTGCCCCAGCTACTGCAAAATCTTCTCCAGCGGTTCTTTCAGCCTTTTCAGCCTTTCTACTAGGCGCCATTTCGAAGAGTGTGGCGACGGTCCTCACTTATCCAGCAATCAGGTAGCCAGATCTTCGAAAGATTTTTAAATTAATTTGGTATTAACCATATTAATTTCTACCATGAATCTGTTTTCTAATAAGAAACTGCTCTAATTTGGTATTAACCATATTAATTTCTACCATGAATCTGTTTTCTAATAAGAAACTGCTCAACCTTTTTTGCTATTTCCTTCCTTTTGTTAATTTGCTTGGTATAATAACATGAAGCTGATTATTTTCCTTAAACCTTCTTTTGTTGCAAGTTGGTAATCATTGTAGCAACTCTGAGATTGAGAACTTGTGAACAGGTGTAAAGTCATGATTCAGGTTTCTAATTCACATGATGGCTCCGAAGAAGATAACCCATCCAAACCACCCAAGACAATAATGGATGCTTTACATGCTATTTGGAGGAAAGAAGGCATTCCTGGTTTCTTTAAGGGGTTGCAGGCTCAGATTTTGAAGACTGTTTTGAGCTCTGCATTACTACTGATGATTAAGGAGAAAATTTCAAGGTATACTTGGATATCAATGCTCGCTCTTCGAAGATACTTGTTAGTTTCTCAGAGGAGGATAAAGAGCACATAGATGCACATATTTCTATCTATCTTGGAGATGACAATGTCGATCAATTTCCAATGTGCAAGAGTTCTGTGCCAAAGAATAGTTGTCAGAAATCAGGCAGCCAGCTGCTGTGAAAATTTTCTCCAGAAAAAAGGATTTTTAAAATTGATCCTATATTTGCTTTAATTTTATTGCACAAACAATGATGGCCTTCCATTGAGGATGTCGCATGAATAATCTTCAGGAGAATTGTTGGATGTAATGAAATATTTACTTGGGGCATCATAATAGCTGATGTCGGAATGCCCTCTAAACTTTGCTCTGTTATGCAAATGATCGTATGATGACAGAACTATACACCCGTCCAATTCTGGCATGTTTTTCTTTTATTCTTCCTTTTTGAATGGAAATACCAGTAAAAATCCAACACTGGTCGTTATTTTTCTTATTAATGGAATATTAAGGTCATTAATCACCTTCTATTTAGGAAAAAAAAGGGTTAAACTCTTTAAATTTCTGATGATTGTCGATAACGTTTTCATTGGAGTTCAAGCGATCAAGATGATGCTAAATTGTATTAAAACATTATCCGCATTATTGATGTTTTGAATTATAGTTTTTTTTTTAAGAAAAAGAAATGTAGTATTTGTTAAGACTATTTGGAACCTTTCTTCAACCACTTGCTTCCTATTATCCTAACAATAATTGATAAATACATTGCAAGCTTCTCTATAAACTCATTTAGACACTAGTATTAGTTTAATTTAGAAAAGTTGAAATTCATCTAACAAACTCTAGGGCATTAGTTTAATTTAAAAGCTTTGTAGCTTTTGAACAAGCAATGACCGCCAAGTGAAAAGGAAATAGAAATAGACTTATGAATTATGTTTTAAGTCTCAAAAAATAGTAAATAAAATAAAAAAATATTTTTAAAAATTAAATATAGTTTTAGTTTTGTTAACAAGTAAGTTTGAACGCTAAGTGAAATGGTAGAAAGTTGAGCTACCATTTTCCCAAGCTAATGACAAGCTGAATTTCATATACTATAATTATCTCTTATAAGGAACTAAATTAAAATGAGAGGATGAGTTCTTTTTAAAATGTTAGCTTTTGATGGATTAATGGATATTATATTTCATTTTATGCATTGAGAACATGTTACATAAATAAAAAAAATTAAAAAATAGTGAAAAAAGCTAAAATTTGCCCTTTTCCTTTTGGTTTAGGTGGGACTGAAGTAACAATCAGAGAAAATGCCTAAGTTGCTATAATATCAAAAGATGTCAACCATCAAAGTTAAATTGAAGAAAGTAAGTTACAATTCAAATTATTGCTACCTTGATCTTGGGTAACTTGTTCTAGTATGTTTAATTAGATCATTCAATAAGCTGAAAAAACATGTAGCTTATAAAGATTCTCAAAATTTTCAATTCATTATAATATTTTTTTTTCTTTTTTAATATGATGGTAGATATGATTGATATGGTAAATTTTAAAGGCTTGTCTCTTGTATTGTCAACAGGATAAGCTATTCTACAAGATAAATATTATTTTCATGTTTGATTTAGGTATAGGTATCAGACATAAGTTCATGCATCAAATATCATGATGATTTAAATTTGATTACAAAATCAAAATCATTTCCTCACTATTTGATGCATTTATAAAATGGCCAGAGATAAATCATCATTTGCATGGATAATTCTCTCCCATTCCACTTAATAAACTATTCTATCAAAATACCAAAATGGGAATTACAAGAAAAAGTGCATGAAATATTTATCAAGATGATTTAAATCTTATCGCAAAATCAAAATTATTCCTTCACTTTTTTTAAATACATTTATAGAGTAGAAAAGGGTAAAATCATAATTAGAAAGGATAAGTTTTCTTCCATTAGAGCTCAAAATTTTTTTTGAATTGGACTTGAATTATTACTCAGTTTAGTTAGGATCCAATCCAAAGCTGGAGCTCAAAAAAAATTTAAAATATTAGCCCTTAGTCAATCTAAATTTAACTTGAATATAATTGTAAAATCTTAAAAATATGGTAGAATTTTTAAAATTTATGCTATTTTTTTTATTAATTTTGTAAGAATAACTTTTCATATTATAGTAACTTTTTTAAAATAATAAAATGTAATTATTTTAAATACCATTTATTTTTATATAAACAATTAAAAATAAAAAAATGACTCAACAATCTAAATGATTAGCTGTGGACTGATTTGATTGGATTTTAGGCTAGGCCAGATCAAACTTAAGCTTAAAATTTTTTTTTTTTTTTTTTAAAAAAATTTGGACGTGGACGTGATCCTAACCTAATGCCGAGAAAAAAATATTGAGATGGGGCTCCCATTCGAACCCAGCCGACCTCGGCGAATCCACGAACCATGCGGGTGGATGGTAGGTGGGTCCCACTCACATGTCCATATCGGGCCGTAAACAAAGGCAGTCAACGCGTGGACTGTGCACCGACGGGCTTCCAGGAATTTAAGTTATAATAATAAACATGAGTGTAGAGAAGGAAAAAAAAAAAAAAAAGGAAAACTTCTTTGAATACTCTCCTCTTTGGGTTTTCTTTCTTTTTTTTTTTTTTAAATTCTCCACGCTTCATTCTTCTTGCGTTGCTCCACAAATTGAGAACACAAGCTTTCCTTTTGCCTTCTTTGGCACTGGAAAGGAAGCCCAACAAGATAACCGTGCTTGTGATGAGGAGGGTGGGCTGAGGCATCTTCTCTGAGACCCACTCTCAGGCACATCTAGAGGAGAGGGCAAAAATAAGGTAAGGGTGTAAGCTGTCAGCAATTTTTATTTTTCTGCTTTCGTTTTCTGCTGGACAAATGGTTGGTTTGATCTATTTCTGCTGCTTCATTGTTGTCTCATTTTTGCTACTGGGAATGTTTGCTTTGCATGCATCAATCCATCTTGCCAATGTGTTATGGTGTTCAGAGTTACCTCCATATGGGAAGAGAAAATGAAAGCTGTCCAATTATGTTATTTCTTAAGCATGGGACTCTCCAACCCAATAAAGAAAGAGAAAAAAACTCTCCAAAAAAATTGAGGAGGAAAGAGGAATGGAAAAGAAAGAAAGAAGGAAGGAAAGAAGGAAAGAAAGGGAGAATTAAAAGAAAAACATGAAAGAAAGAAGAGGGGGAAATAAAGGGAGAGAGAAGGAAAGAAAAAATAAGAAGAAGGAAAGAAAGAAAGAAAAAACGGAAAAGAAAGGAGAGAAAAAAAGGAAAAAAAAAGAAGATAAGAGGAGGAGAAGAAAGAAAGACAAGGGAAAAAAGGAAGGAAAAAAATAAGAACGAAAATGATAAGGGGAAGGAGAGAAAGATGGAGGATACCTATCAAAAGATGCTCACTTGGATGGCTGTTAGAACGGGTGAGATGGTGGGGCATAGAAACTAGGATACCCTCATTGCACAAGATTTAAAATCTCGGATACAAATGCAAATATTTTATGTTGAAATGATGCGGTTTTTTCTTGAAAAAGTTAAATATTTTCACACCTGATCTGCTAAGTTGAGGTTCCCTGAAGTAAAGTTTGCTTTTATGAACCCGGACTCTAGCATGCTAGGCTTTGATGTTAGAAGACTCTGTTGAACTATGTAATGCCCATGACAGATAAGTGCCCATGGTAGTTATCCATGAAGACAACTGCCCATGGCAGTTATTGTTCAAGGAAAACAAAAGAAAGAAACTGCTCCATAACTGCATCTGAACGAGCTTTTTCATGTATATATATAAAGAGAAGATAAGGGCCATGGAGCAATATAGAATGTGAGAGTAATAGAATCTAAACAAACCAGAAAAGATAGTTTGGATTATGAACAAAGAGGTAACACCACAACCTAGCGTTCAATCCATCATGGAATCATCAAGGTAAGTAAATCCAATCCATTCCATTTATTCTTGCATGATTTAACATTGGTATCAGAGCCACATTGATGATTCCCTTGTTGATTTTTTGATTAACTTATGTGCACTATGCCATAAGAGTTACATATTTGAAACTAGATAAAGATATGCTCTTTCGAGTTTTAAAATGGTATACAGATCATTAATTTTGGATAAGTGTAGAGAAAGATATGCTCTTCCAAGTTTTAAAATGGTATATAGATCATTAATTTTGGATAAGTGTAAAGAAAGATATGCTCTTCCGAAAATAGCATCTTAAAAAATAATTTATGTATTATAAAACTAGAGATATAAGCTTTCTAATGACACATAATACATTATTTTTTCGATGCCTATGGAGAGAGATATGGTCAGTTGAAGTAGAACATTAAATTTTCTTTTACACCATGCAATGACGTCTACCGGGAATCAAAATGGTTCCAAAGGGGCGATTCGGATTCTTTGGCTACAGAATCATTAGCGCGTTTCTCTGGGTGCTCACGGTGGTGCGCCTACTGACAATTGTCTGCCAGCAGGCGCTGAAGGCGGGGACGAAGCTTAGAACCGTGGTCAAGAAGGGTCTTATTAGTTTTTTTTTTTCTTGTTGGAAGACCCCTGATGCTCCCTCCATCTAAATAGCGTTGGAGAGAGACCAAAGTTTTGGAGTGAGAACCCCAACTCCATTAGAAACAACTGATAGGGAGGCTTCCTGAAGTCCTTTGGCACATCCATGAATGCCATCCCTTTTGGTTTTCTTGCTACAGCAATCTTGGTATCCATGTTCCTCATCATGGCAATCTTTGAACATTTAATTGGACCAAGGCCCTCTTACCCATCATGTTCCTATGTATGTCAAAAACATGGTCACTCTGAATGTAATCGCGAACAGTGAATGGAGACCGACAATTACCTCTTCAAATAGCAGTCAATTAATCCACAGAAATACTGGTAATTCCAACACTTTCCTTGTATCATAAGGCCATGCTCGTAGATGACACCAAGCGTGTCAACATTCGCCGTGGTTGAACATTTAATATATATACTAAAATATATTTGAACATTAACCTCATGATACAAAAAAAAATTAATGCTCAAAGGATAAGATAAATCCATGGAAAGAAAATTTAATGACTGAGTTAAGGGTCAACCGGCCTACTATTGGGTCTGGACTGTTTTTGGGCCTATATATATATATTTTTGTCTTAAAAATTTTCTAAAATTGAGTAGAATCTTTCTAATTTTTTTTTTAACATGATCATATCTAAATCTATTTCTATGGCAATAATTATACATTCTATATTAAATTAATGTTCGGCTTGAGATTTTTTTTTGTTTGTTTGCCTGACATGAAATTGTTTTTCTTTCCGTAAATTTTAAGGAATCATGTCTCGCTTAAGGAGGATGATCAGCCTTAAAAAGTATAGAAAAGAAAAGAGGGATAGAAGAATCCCTGGATCATCACTTAAGAGAACTCCAACAGCTTTAAGAAGTGAGACTGCAAGGCAAAGGCTCAGAAGTTTGAAATCAAATCTTGTCGAATATAGAATGTTGCCTGGACAGACACTTGTAGAGAATGTCAGGGTTGTTAATAAGTTACAAAAGATTACACATAGTGGTCATATACTTAATGATATAGAGAAGTATATAGTTTTGTATAAAACATTGCCATGAAGTCTACAAGAAAATTGGAAAAGCTTCTGGGAAAGTGATTATCGTATGTCTTCCAATACCTCAGATGATAAAGATTTTTTAAATGAAAAAACTAAAGTTTATGAGAGGCTAGTTTACTTGTTCCTTGAATCAAACATTTGAAAAAACTTAGATAAAACATCTGTATTAGCTGTGAATCCCAATATGTATTTTGCTAAGTATTTCATGTAAGCTATCCCTAGTTAAGGAAAACGGTTTCTGTGATTTTGGATAAGAAAAATTTTGAACAATCTATCTCTAGAAGGGTACGCTTTAACTGATAGTGAATTATTTTTTTTCATCTTCCTTGTTCTTGTAAATATGTTTTCAGTGAATAGTTTGTAATAAAAATATTTTTTATGGGCATTTCATGATTGAGAAAATTCAAGTGAATTCTTATTTGGAATTATATATGTCACAATTCAAATTAAATCCCCATAAATTTTACATTTGAATATAGATGTTGATTGGGAACATAGTGAACTTTTGCATCTATATCTTATGAATTTTTTTTGGTTAATTTAATTTAAAATTATGACTAATGATGTGTATATATATAGAACATAAATTGATATTGCATTTACCTTTATCTTTCTGTAGTTCTATAATTAGTCATGGCATCTAAGAATATTATTGTTGATCTCAACAAAGGGAAAAAATTAAATGGTGATAATTATAACATATGGCAATTGAAAATTCAGTATCTACTCGATGAGAGTGATGCTTTGGAGGCCATCAACAACGTAATGAGTGAGCCTCAAGAAGTTGAGAAAAATGTTAACAATGCCCAGTACAGACGTGATTTAGCTATTTATAATATATAAAAAAAGAAAGATTCCATTGCATGAGAAATCATGATCAATTCCATGACTGATGATCTGATCTATGAATATCAGCAGTATGAGACTGCTAATGGCATATGGATTGCTTTGAGAGAAAAGTTTGGAAAAACTTCTATCTCCAAACTTAGGTAGCTAACTATCAAATTTGACACTTACAAGAAAGTTCTTAACAAATCAATAAAATAATATTTAAGGGACATGTCAAATATGATCATGGAATTGAAATCTACTAGACATAACCTCATAAATAAGCAGCAAGTACAAGCAGTTATCCGGTCTCTTCCTAATAGTTGAAAATACATGAAAGTTAATATGACACATAATGAAAGCATTAAGACCTTTGTTGATATTGCGCGTCACTTGAAACTTAAAAATGAGCGCCTAGAGGCAACCAAGCCTGATGCATGAGCATGTGGCAAAGTTGAGTTCTAAGAAGTTTTTCGGTTTAAGTGCAAGAGATATAATGGATGAAATAAAGGCAAGTGTAAGAAAAAAGAGGCTAATCAGGGACCAAAAAAAAGAATAAGTTTCAAAAGCGCTACAGAGGAAAGCACGATGGTAAGAAAGATAAGACTAAGATGACATGCTACAATTATGATAAATTGGGTCATTTTGCTCGTGAATGCATTGAGCCTAAAGAGGTATTATCTCATCTTGCCTTCTTTTATTATACTTTTTATATTAAATATTTTTGTTTCTAGTACTGTTTTGCTCACTGAAGCGCATCTTTTATGGACTGTAGACTTAAGAGCCACAGACCATGCAGCTAAAGATAGAAATGAGTTTATGGAATTTCATCAAATTTCTAGAAGAATGAAGTGCATTATTTGGGTAACAATGCGAGGATAGAAGTAAAAGGAATTGGTACATGCAAATTGGATTTGCAAGAGGACCAAATCCTATATTTACATGACGTCCTTTATGCTTCAGCTATTCGACAAAATTTGGTCTCTATTATTGCTCCTCTGAAATTAGGATACAATTTGAATTTTCATGAAGAATATGTAAATATTTCTCATGATACATTTACTATGATTGTGAATTTCTTATGGATGGTTTAATGGTTTTAAACACTAAATATTGTAATAGTAACAATGGTATTTATTTTTTCTTATTTACTGAATCTAGCAATGATGATGCCAATATGAATTTATGACATACTAGTTTAGGGCATATTGGGCAAGATAGAATGAATAGACTTGCTCATGATGGTCTATGGGATCAAACATGAAATTTAATCTGCCCACTTATGAATATTGCTTAAAAAAAATGAATAGAAAACCATTTGAAACAGCTTACAGGGCTGATTACCGTTTGCAACTTGTACATTCTGGTATTTATGGACCAATGAGTATTAGAGAAAGGCATGGAGCCTTATATTTCATTACTTTCATAGATGATTACAATCGATATGGTCATGTCTATTTGATCTCCCATAAATCAAAAGTATTGGACTGCTTTATACGATATTTAAATAAGGTAGAAAATCAATTAGATAAGAAGGTTAAGCTTTAAGGACCGATCGAGGAAGAGAGTATCTATCTGAACAGTTCAAGGAACTATGTAATGATAAAAGGAATTTTGAGACAATTGACCGTTCCTAGAACTCCACAACAAAATGGTATTGCTGAACGAAGAAATAGAACATTACTAGACATGGACAGGTCTATAATGGCACAAGCTAATCTTTCAATATAATATTGGGGAGATGCTTTATTAACTACTGTATACATACTTAATCGAGTACCTTTTAAGTCAATGTTCTCCATACCTTATGAGTTATGGACAGATAGAAAACCTGATTTGAGTCAGTTGCATTCTTGGGGATGTGCAGCTTATATTCTTGACACTATGGTAAAATAGGACCTAGAGGAAGGAAACATATTTTTATACGATACTCTAAAAACTCAAAAGAATATGTGTTTATTGGTGAGGATTCTATGGAAGGTTAACTAATATTGAGTCCTGAGATGTCACTTTTCTTGAAGATCAATTTTCTAAACAGAAAGATGTGGACAAATGTTCTCATTTATATGAGATGGATGAACATGAAAAGGTTGGTACAAGTCGTTCGATGCTTGACACTCAAGAAGTTGTACTTAGTCCTGTTCTTGATAGTAAGAACACAAATGATTTGCTTCAACTATCTCAATTGAGTGGGAGAGTTGAGACTGAATTAGAACCAATTTTGATAGGTGGAAGCAATGATCCTCAATTACGAAGGAGTATTTATTATAAAACTCCTTGAAAATGTTTTCAAATTGAAAATGAGGCTTATATAGTTACTTCCTAAGATAATGAACCTACAACTGTCAAAGAGGCACTTGAGTGTCCTACTAAAGAAAAGTGAAAAGTGGCATTGGAAGAGAAATGAGACTAAACTAAGTTTGGGACTTGGTTGATTTATCGCCAGGCCGCAAAGCTATTGAAAACAAATGGGTTGTCAAAATAAATCGTAAGGCAGATGGTTATGTTGTTAGATATAAAGCTCATCTGGTAGCGAAAGGTTATACCCAATAGGAGGGTATAGACTATAAGGAAACTTTTTCCCCTGTTGTTAGGCTTACCTCTATTTGCTCAATTCTAGCTATAGTAGCACATCTAGATTTAAAATTGCATCAATGGATGTAAAGATAGCTTTTCTACATGGAGAGCTAGACAAAAAATCTACATGGAATAGCCTGTAGGTTTTCTGGTTAAAGGTTAAAAGCGCAAAGTTTGCAAGCTCAAAAGGTTAATTTATAGCATGAAATAGTCATCTAGACAATGGTACCTCAGATTTCATAAAGTGATTTTAACATATGATTTTAAAATAATTGATGAGGACCATTATGTTTATGTTAGAAAGACGAATGGAAAATTTACAATTCTATCTCTTTATGTTGATGTTATTTTGATAGCTGAAAATGATAAGGAGTATGTCATGACCATTAAAGGATGTTTGTCCATGAATTTTGATATGAAAAACATAGGTGAAGCAAATTACATACTGGGAGTAAAAATTAAAAGAGATCATTCAAAGAAACTTTTGGCTTTATCATAAGAGAATTATATTTAAAAAGATTCTAGAACGTTTCAATATGAGTAGTTGCAAACCTGTGGATACTCCTATATCGAAGGGCGAAGCTTTGAGTCAAAATATGTGTCCTAAGAATTCGCAAGAACAAAAGCAAATGTCTATTGTACCATATATAAGTGTTGTTGAGAGTTTGATATATGCTATGATATGCACCCATCCGGATATATGTTTTGTTGTTGGGCTAGTTAGTCGGTATCAATCGAATCCTGGTCCAGAATATTGGAAAGCTGTCAAAAGAATTTTGAGATATTTAAAAGGAACTATGGATTACTACCTATGTTATCAAGGATCGAATTTGCATCTTATAGGATATTCAGATGCTGATTGAGAAGGAGACCTCGATCAACGAAAATCTACATTTGATAATGCCTTTTAACTTAATAAAGATGCCATATCTTGGTGTAGTAAGAAGTAAACATACATAGCACTGTCAACTATGGAAGCTGAATTTGTTGCATGTTCAGCTGCTTTATAGGAAGTTGTTTGGTTAAGAAGATTTTTTGAAAATTTAGAAGTTCAAAGTGATGGTGTTGCACCAATCACTATTTATTGTGATAATCAAGTAGTGATTGCTTTCACTAAAGACTCCAAATATCATAGTAGAACCAAATACATTGATACCAGATACAACTACATTAGAGACATCATTGGTAAAAGAGAAGTGATTATATAATATATCTCTACGCAGCGAATGGTGGCGGATCCCTTGATTAAGCCAATTTCAAGAGATATTTTTATGGCACATATAGATTATCTTGGATTGCATAGAATATAGATTGTATAATATTTTTTTTGAACATTGTTGAGCACATATAATGTACTATTTTTATGATAAATGCAAATGAATGTTATGTTCTTTATTTTTTTATCATGATATATATACACACATCATATGTTTGGTTAGAAGCTCAATAAAGTGATGTTACACAGGTTCAAAGATTGACTTACACAAGCAATCACCTCTAGCACTTGGATAGCGAGTAGAGATGAGACATAATGTTAGGTATGTCGCCTCTTAGAGAGTATGAGATAAGATTGTATATATATATGTATATATGTATGTATATATGTATGTATGTATGTATGTATATATGTATATATGTATGTATGTATGTATATGTATATATGTATATGTATGTATATGTATGTATGTATGTATATATATATATATGTATGTATATGACAATCGATTTGAATAGTCTACTTCTAAATAACCTATGAAAGCCAGATATGAATTCTCAATGATTGCCTGCTGAATGAGAGCACTTAGAGAATTCAGGTTAGGTGCTTGAAAGTGACTGAACTAAGATTTGTACAGTGTTTTATTAGACATCAAAAAGTTACAAACACTGTAACACATGATTCATACCATGTGTGCTAGTTCAACCAATAAGGTCATAGAAGAATAGATCCCTGCTTCTCCACTATGTGAGAGCGGTTGAGGTTAAATTAAAACTTCATAATAATACCCTTATACTTTTGCTGTTATTTGGCATTCGTATTGTGTCTTGCTATCTTAGCATGTTACCTATGATTATGAATGATTCGATCTATAGAACATGTCTAGATAAGTGGTTAAATATGAGTTGCAAAATTTTGAGTAGAAAGGGAAGACTATGTTCGATGTATTCATTGGCTGGCCAATCTTGTCGCTTAAGAAAAGCTAGGACTCGATTATGGATACATAATCACATTGTTTTAACATGCTCTTTGAGGGATTAGAGATGTTTTTGATAAAAGAGATGAGTCTAGGGTATGTCGAGTTGAAACTATTAATTAGTTATTTTTTTTTGAGTTGAGCTACTATGACATTCCTTACTGATGCATGGTAATAGGCTCCTAAGTGCAGGTATACTCGCTAGGTCGCACTATCCAACTATTAGTATGAAATTGGTGTTTAGGTTTCTATTGCATTTTTCTTTCTGTCATTTTCCTTTCGCAATGAGGGTATGTGCGAGTGGAAGATGTTGAACTATGTGACGCCAATGATAGATAACTGCCAATAGCAGTTATCCATGAAGAAAACTGCCGATGGCAGTTATTGTTCAAGGAAAACAAAAGACAGAAACTGCTTCATAACTGCATATAAACAAGATTTTTCATGTATTTATATAAAGATAAGGTAAAGGCCATGGAGTGATATAGAATGTGAGAGTAATAGAATCTAAACAAAAAAAAAAAGATAGTTTGAATTGTGAACAAAGGGATAACATTACAACCTAGTATTCAATCCATCGTGGAATCGTCAAGGTAAGTAAATCCAATCCATTCCATTTATTCTTTCATGATTTAACAGACTCAAATAGCAGCAATTAAAGAATTGTAAAATATCTTATCTTGCTTTTATGTATAGAATTGCTTGCTAGGATAATTCATTTGCTAAGGCACGATATAGAGCTCTTCCTCTAGTTATATTTTGAGTAATATTTTTGCCAATCATCCTTCAACAATGATTTATAGCAATTGTAGAGAGAGCAGATTGTTGTCAAGATTCCATATATAATTAGCTTCTCATTTGTTTATTTGCTAAATTTCATGCTCATTTTTGCATATTTTGATGCTAATAGATATTAATACTGATTTTTGTTAGTGATGTTTGCTTTCCATATTTGCCATTACATAGAAAGGCTGATACTACCAAAAGTTGTATTTTATTGTCATCTGATGTTTGTTAGTGCTGTCAGGGAATGACTGCTGTTTCAATATGGGGTCATTGGCATCTGAGACGGAAATTATGCACCAAGAGCTCTACTTATCATTGGGTCTGAAGGCATCGAGAAGAGGAATTACTGAATGTCCAAGGATATTGTATCTTCTGTCATCACTTCTCGAGAAAGCTGTTCAGAAGAATGAAATGTTGCTAGATTCGAAGAAAATTAAAGAAATTGTCACTGTTTTTCATGGTTTGAGAGCCCCAGAACTAAGCATACAGAAGTATGTGGAGCGCATCTTCAAGTATTCAAAGTGTAGCCCGTCCTGCTTTGTCCTTGCACACATATACATTGATCGATATCTTCAGCAACCGGGCATTCATCTGACTTCTCTTAATGTTCATCGCTTGCTGATTACAAGTGTTGTGGCAGCAGCAAAATTCATTGATGATGCGTAAGTGTTGGATGTAATCTGTCTTTTGTACTATTGGAAAAATATTTTTGAGGCTATAGGAAAACTTCATTTGTTGTTTTTCCATATTATACAACTTAGCCACTATCCACACATAATATGCATTTTTTCATAAATACAATCATACTCCTAGATTATGGTTTTTATTATAAGTAATTCCAAGTTCAAGATTTTTGCATGTATCAATGGAATGATTGCTGTTTATAATTTTATTTTTGACATTGACTGACAACAATCACCTCCTATCTAACATGTTTCTTTTCCTCCAAAGCTTTCTGTTTATTCATGTTATGGAAATAAGCTTGGTTGTATCATGAACTCTGTTGTTTTACCTTTTCTTTTAATGAGTGTTTGAGTTGGTATAGAGAGAATGCTTGAAACAATGAGGTTTAATTTTGACTGATGCCTGTTATTATTGTTATTGGTTACCAACCTTTAGCTGGAAAATGAATCAAAACCCCAGATTAGGAGTATACTGTATTTCATGGAATGTTCAGAACTCAAATTTGATTCTTCCTGAGGAAAACGAAAGGCAATGAAACTAGGATGCACATCTTAATTCTAGGAATACTAGCTCTATTAGAATTATAGGCATATCTAGTAGCTTTTTTAGATTTTGTCAAAGCTAGAAAATTGTTTTAGCAAGTTTTGTCCTAAGCAAATGGTCTATCTTTTGCTGTATTATAAACGTGTAACATTTACGCAAAGAGAATCTAAAGCAATCTGTTCTTCTCACCCTCTTTGTACTATTCATGGGAGATCTGCTTTTCTACCAACAGGTGAATCAGCTTCATGTAGTTTTCAATGCAATCCTAGTGCATTGGCTGCCACATGCAATAAGTATTGTTAGTTTACAATAACCTCAACATCTGCTTGCATAATTGTACATATTACAAAAATGAGTGGAAATGAGATGAATGTTCCGCAACCCCGGTTGCATAATCACCATAGTGAGGTATTCTTGGAATATCAGTACCATCACTGTTAACTTTGATCCACGAGCATGGATTTTCATAGTGGCTAATCTAATAATTATAAAAGAAAGACCAAATCCAAAAGATTCCACTATCTCTGCTTATCCTTCTTTATCTTAAAACAAACTGTAGATGGTCCAATCTAGGATTTTATTATATACAACCAAATACCTACTGGCTGGAAACTTATATCATGGTGCCTATTCATTGCAGAGTTTCCCTTGAATTTCACTCTGCCATAGGTGCTCTATTCCAAAAGAATTTAGGAGCGTTATATTAATACTGTAGAAGACACCCACTATTTAGATAACTAAATCAAATTTCTCTATATCCCTTTTAGTTCAAGTTTTCCAAATTATATTAGATTGAGAAAAAGCAAAAGGCCAAACAGAATTGTGTTAGAGAAAGGCCTGAAAGGTAATATACCTGAGGTTGGTCTTTCAGCGATTGGAACCTAATCTTATGGTTCAAAAATGCTGTAGAATTGCTTTGTCATATCATTCTCTGATTCATTTCCAATTGGAAACAATTTTGTGAGTTCAATTTCATCGCTTCTACAATTGAATTTAGAGAAAAGAAATGCTCTGCTGAAGGAATTCGTTTTATAGAGGCAGACTCAAGTATCAGATTATATTGTTAATTGTCCTGTTTTTTTTTTTCTCTCTCTATAAATCTAAGTTTGCAACCGGTGTGCAACTCCCCATCCCTCCTCCTGTCCTTTTTATGTTTAAGCTGACCTGCTTTCTTGCATTAGTTGTATTTTCTATGAATTTCACTCCAATTCACAGTAGAGTTGATGCTAGCTCTGTAGCTGATCTCAGATGTGGGCTTAATTTTCCCATCAACTCTATTGAATAGGGCTGAAATAATACAGAATATACTGAGTTTATGGTTGGTTCAGTCTTGACTGGGTCATATCAGAGGGGAACACTTGGTTCCTGGCTAACATGCACTTAAATATGAATGCTTTTGCTTGGCTTGTGAATCAAATGGGACTATTCTTAAGCAAAAGTGAACTTTTCGACATATTATTGCAAGTAGGTAACTATTCAAGCTTGGCTTTCTTGTAAGCTGAGGTTTAACATTGTAGCTTGAGCTTGGCTCATTTCATTAGTAGGGTGGATGAGAATCAAGTGGAGGCATAGTAGGGTGTAAAGAGTTTGGGTTGAGGCCTGCACAGGGAAAGTGGAGGTTAAGAGGAGTGGTTGAAGGGCTTGAGCAGGGGGATAAAAGAGAGGCGTTGGGGTTTCTACGTGTATGAATTGTAGTTGATGTCTTGAGGCCGAAGGTTGGGGTATTGGGAAGGGGAGGAGGAGAGAGAGATGGCCAGTGGGGGAGGTCAGAGAGGGGATGAAGCTCACCTTGGACCGATCTCAAGCTAACTTTGCCAATAATTTCCACCAAACAAAAGAGGCAAGATGGAAATAAACAATTTGTTATTTAGAGGAAGGACTGAGGGTAGCACTATCAAGGCCTTTCAGAGCTTGGCGTCATTTGTTCTTGAGTAAGGCTGGTTTAGGGCTACTAATGCATAGAAGTGATGAAGGTGGAGGACAAGTGTGTCAGAGAGAGAGAGAGAGAGAGAGAGAGAGAGAGATGTGATGTAGAGAATCAGCATACATGGGATCCAGTTGTAACTAAGAATGTTCATAGTGATATTACACAAACCTGAATGGGAACTTTCCAGTCAAGTTGGATCAACCTCAATATATCTTCTAGTGGGGACATAATACTCGCAGCTAATGGAAGGTTGGACGGGTAGAGAAGAGAATGCCCGTGGTGAAAGAGAGGAACAAAGGGGTCTCAAGATATAACAGTGTTCAGAACTGAGTGGCTAAATTTGCCTAACAATTATCTTCCAGAATTTCATTTTTCTACTAGTACCAACCATGATATTGGCTGCACACTGGAAGATACTAGTTACACAGTTGAAGTAATTTAGGATCGAAAAAGTCTCATTCCTAAAATTGATCATAATTTCTTCTATTAGTCTACTAAACTCTTATGGTTGCTGAATCCACTACAATTGCTTGGGCAACTAAAATTATCTTCTGGAGGTTCTTCAGAAGTTTTCCACTGAATCAATCTGAAGATGAGTTGACAACATCAAGACTCAAGTTAGTACTCCACTTACACATCAAGACTTGAGTCGGAACTCCAGTTAATGGTCCATTTTAATTGAAAGGAAACTCCAATTATATTTCATACCAATGGCTTTTGACTGCATTGCAAGTTACATATGCTAAAGATGTTAGACAAAATTATGGACAAGACAAAGGCTCCATTCTCACAGGCTCGGTGCTATTTGAGATCTTTCGACATTTTCTTTTCCCCAACAGATGCTAGTAGCAAGCAAGCTGGCACTTGCAACATTAGATGTCATTTGATCATTACTGCTAGAAGGAGATAAATAAAATCAATTTATCTTTTCTGACACCAAAATAATAAAGGAAGAGTATTAATGGTCCAACATGCACATGGCATAATTCAGAAAATCATGGATACAATCAAGAGAGATGCCCAAGCTTAAGCTACTCTAGTTTCTCTTGTAGCTGCAATTGATAGGACCTCTGTCAGAGTAAGCCTCACTGGCCTTCGATCGGTGTGAGTATTATCTCAATCCCCATGCTCATATGGGAAGTGAGAATTGTATTGTTTATTGTTGTTTATCTTTTGGCATACACAGCACCATTAGGCTGGTTAGCATGTATTAAGCCAGAGATGTGGTCTATAAATCATCATACTCTTATTGGCAGTGTCGTGGCAGCACTAGTGTCACAGTTAACTGCTAGTCACTCTGAAGCTACTGTTCTATAGCACCATTGAACTAGGAGAACATTTCTGGTACCAAGTGTTGATTATCTGTCAACATGATGTTGTCATTCCTACCTTTTGAGTTCCTTTATTCCATTTTATTTACTTGTTTGGGAGAGTGCCATGAGAAGACAAAAGCTTAAACTTAACTCAACCTGGGTACATATTCTCACAAATCAGGTTTGTTAAGCAAATGCTACTAGTATACAAAGTAACAATCTGGAGTAACATATTTTTGCAGACACTTAACCTTCTCACTTGTTATGTATGTTTCCTTCAGTAGTCTTACATTTGTGTAAGTAGTCTTATTCATTGAACATGGATGATCAATTCCATGTACGTTTTCTTTTGTGATTGATCTCTCTTTAAATCTCTGCTTAGTCCTTTGCAAGTGACACATCTTTATCGGTCTTGGTGCAGATTCTTCAACAATGCACATTATGCTAAGGTAGGGGGAGTCAGTACTACAGAGATGAACAGACTAGAGCTAAATTTCTTATTTAACTTAGATTTTAGACTTCAAGTGAATTTAGAGACCTTTGGAAGGTATTGTCTACAATTGGAGAAAGCAGCCACAGAATGCATTGTCGAGCAGCCAATGCAGGTCTGCAGACTAAAAGATTGGACTACCATAGAAGACTCAAAATGCAAATCAGCAGTCCAAAGGCACAGCTGTGGGGCTTTCTAAGGGTTTTGGAAGTTTTCCTGTGTGCACTCTACAACATTTTAGAATGACAATTGTCTCTTGTTTTTTTTGATGTTTCTGTATCTTTGTGTAGTCTGGTTTGCAACAGAATTGCTGAATGTTCTTTTGCACATGGAATCTTGGAAGCTGGAGTTAGAAACAATAGAAAGTTGTGTATGGTTGACTAGCAACATAAGCTAGAAGCTGGAAATTATTCAGGTTGACACATTGATAATGCAACCAAGTAATATCATAAACAATAAGGAGTCATGGAAGGAAGATGAAGGGCAAAACAGGCCAATGAAAAGAAACATCATATCAGCGAAAAACAGAAAATCCACATATTTTGAAACTTCATGCCCATTGCCACTGATTGCCAATTGCACACCCAGACTTTGATAGATTCTGATGTTTGGAAGTTGAAAGTGAATTGCATTTGTCGTAAGAAAATCATGAAGGAAAAGCAAATTGAATTTGCCTGCTCATGGGGATCTTAGTTCTTCTCTTTCTCAAGAATGTAGATGAAAATATGGAAATGCTTTTTGGGAAAATAAATCTAACTCTATTTGAAGGATGCTGAGTGATGCCAGTCTCAAGGCTGGCTGCCTGATATCTCTGGCCCTAAGAATTGCTACCTGGACAGTGGAGCCAAGCCACTTCTATGTTGTGATTAATTGGGATGCCTATGCAATGGTAAATAATGCAAGTAATGTGCTTGTTATGGTATGCAGCTGAAGATGAGCTGATAAATTTTGACTTCCCCAGCTTGTCATGAAAGTTAAATGCAAGAAGTCAGGGAGGGTTAATCCCCAAGTTTCAAAGAAATTGCAAATAATTCCATGCTTTATACAAACTATCCAAGCATCTCCCAAGTGGCCTAACCTAAATAGCATAGTCCAATATTTTTAATATTTCAAGTGGACTATCCATTTGATTTAGAGTCACTTTTTTTTTTTTTTTTTTCTTTTCTGTAGTAGCTATTCTCTTCTCCATTAGTGAAATATTTTTTATTTTTTCCCCCCTTTTGTTCGCTGCCCCTTTTATAAGAACTCTATTGACTTTTACCCAAAAAAAAAAAAAACCTTCATGTGTCTTTTTCATTAAGCATACTTACCTACTTCGATAGTTTGAGCCAGAAAACGCAAGTTCATATAAGTAATATCAATCTTTCTGCCCCATATAACTGCATTATTGTGGTCAGCAAAATGTAGTCTTATAGCAGTTCGGCTATAAAGTCAAGTATGTCATCTTGAGTTTCCAATGGTTACAAGGCAGATCTGCCTAAGGTTGGTTGAAATCTTCTCTATTTACCATTGCAAGCATAAAAATAACAACAATAATAAAATCTTAATTTCAAACTACTTAGGATTGGTTATATAAATCTTTTTTCTTTATTCAGCTTTGTTCTAAGTTATATTTTTGTAAGATACAAAAATATAAAGTTTTTTTTTATCACTTCCATGCATTTTTTGGTTTATCTTTACCTTTCTTTTTCTTCATATATATCAAGTCATTCTTTCATATAAATGCATTACCAGTTGTATATTGTTATGTCCAAATCATTTAAGTCGTTCTTCTCTTAATTTATCCTTGATTGAATCTATTTCTAATTTTTATGAATGATTTTATTTCTTTTTCAATCTTTTCTTATATTACCATACATTCATTTTAACATTTTTCATTTTCATCACATTCATCTTATATATGTGTATTTTTTAACCGTCATTTTTATCTTTGACTGGATATCAAAGTTTAAACTATTAATCTCTTTTACTTTTTCATTTACTCACTTGGTCTCTTATAAGTAAGCTATGTTAATTCTCCTTCTAGTTATTGTATCTATTAGTTTCATTAATTTCTTTGTTAATGACTGTATATTTCAAGGGATAATTGCATTTTGTTTTATTTTTATTTTTATTTTTTTTAGAACAACTTCTTTACCCATATCCATTCATGAAAGTATGGGAATCCTTTCTTATTTTTTATTGCATTTGGATGCCGATGTAATACGCCATTTTCAGGGACTATTCTAGTTATCCTTACCATTTTCACTACATTTAGGGAGCAATGCATCTATCTTTATCGATTTTTTATTGGCATGTTCATAGGGTGTGATTATAATTTTATACTGATTATCGATATATCGCAACCCTCCATCTTTACCAGGCTTGGGACATAATATATATAAAAAATTCATACATAAGCGAAACCTTTTTACCACTGCAAGTAGCCTACCCAAATATTTCTGTTATCATAAATCAGATATAGATGGCTCCTAAAATCCAACGTGAAGGCCTTTTAAGTTTCAAGCCATTAGATAATCGAAACAAGACCAATTATATATGCTTTTTCTAATCATTGTGCAACCTAAAATCTCATGCACAACCTTCTGAAGAGGAACACGCATGCTTTTTGTGATTAACAGTTATCAGTTTGAGAAGAGGAAAACTCTTGATGCGACCTGTAAGAAATGCTCTAGATGACAGACTTTCTTCTGTTCTTGCACAAAACTCTCTGAGCAATACCCTTAAATACCTGTGATCCTGGAAGCATGGCATGCTTCTGTTTAGCTGGTGAGCCAACAATCACTCTTTTCTGCACACTAAAACACAACTTGCTGACTGCTTGCTGTGCACTACTTAAATTGCTTGAACTGGCTGGGCTTGAAATAAGTCGAAGCATTTGCCGAGGAGAAGATATGGTTGGAAGCATTGTTTTCTGCAGTGCCTGCACATGAGTTGGGCTTGTGTACTTACTGCTGGAAGCAGTGATGCCAAATTTCCCTTTTGCATCTGGAGTAGCTGCTGCTTTTGGTGTTCCCGGGAATGAAGCAAATGCTGCCACTGATCTCCTTCTTGGGACTCTCAGCTGAGATAGTCTGATGCTGTTGTGTTTCAGGCAATGATTGTTGCCTTTCTGCTTCAAGAGAGCAAAGGAGGCCCTCCTCTTGGTCTGCACTGGAATATGGCGAACAACAGGGGACATTGATATTCTTCGTGCTTTGTGTTGGAAATACCTAGTTAAGTGAATAAAAATTGAGGTTGACCGAAATATCCTTTGGGATAGGAACTTTAGTCCCAAATTGAAAGTTTAGAAAAGATTGAGGCACCTTATATGGAAAACCTTTACCCATGCTTATGCATTTGGGCTTACCATAAGTAGAGAGCCAAAGGATGATGCATAGCATCACCTCGTGCACGCGCGTGTACGAGGTGACGCAATGGGTGCTTTGTAGGTGCACTTGCATGTGCACATCATCATGAGAAGCCTTAATATTTTATCTAATCAAAAGGATCAGACGGTTGAGATTGATTGAATCAAGATGGTCTGATGTTGGGCTAAGATCATTGGTTGATCGATCACAGCAGTGTTGATGATCAAGGACCATCGCTGATCGGTTGGTCACGATCAATCGATCACTAATCAAGCGCTTGTTCTCAGATCGACGCATCAAGAGGCGCGTCGATCGTGTGATAGCCTATCAAGGCTTCGAAGAGGCGCATCGATCACGTGATTTTCATATCACAGCTGTAAATCAGCATGTTAGGGCTTTGAAAAGGCGCGTCGATCATGTGATCTTTAGATCATGGTTGTGGATCGGCGTATCAGGGCTTTGAAAAGGTGCATCAATTGGGTGATCTTCATATCACGGTTGAGAATTGGCTAATCCCACCGTGAATCGGCTTATCTCATCACGAAAAGGCTTATTGATTAGACCGTTGATTGCATCCGATCAGATCTAACGGTGCAGATCAATACCGTAGGATTGCTTCCAAAAGACATCTTAAGGTTATAAATAGACCACTCATTTTGCATTTCATATCATCAATCAAATACCTTCTTCTCTTAGGCATTTACATACTCTCCTAAAGAAAGTATAGCTACAGTGCATAGAAAAAAGAGAAAAATATTCTTGGTTCGAATTTTTGATAAATTGTAGTGCTGCATTCACCAGAAGAAGACTGTTGTATCATGAGAGACAATCGTCATACAAACCGTAAGCACCTTTGCGGGACAAAATTATCTTAAGGACATAGAGTGTAACCCTAGACTTAGTCTTATCAATCAGGTAGCCACAAGCCAGCCAACTAGCACTTTGTTGAGAGGTTTGGTTGGAACAGTGGCAGAGGCTTTACTTGTTGATAGAATGTTCTCTTTATCTTGTACCAAGGGGACTGTTGTCGTGCTACTTCTCCGGGGACATGAAGGTGGCAAGCGGTTGGTGATTCTGCTTAAAGGAGGCCTCTGTTTGATGGGAGCAAGTGGTGGCTTGGATAATCTAGAAGTATCTCTGGATGCTCTCTTTTCTTCAGCTAGTTGGTTCGATCAAGATCTCTAACCTGCCACCATTCAGCCAAAAAACCATCAGTTCTCTCTCTCTCTCTCTCTCTTTTTCGCATGTAATAATTCTTAGTAAGACTGTGATTATTACATTTACGGGAGAAAAATGAAAAAAAATTTTGAAGCAAGAATTATATCATTAATAAACTTGTAAACAGCACTAAGATTGAACATATGAAGCTTTTTCTGATGACAAAGTTCTCATGTTGGTACTGTACCTTCGGTTGATAATTCTTGCATGTTTGCTCAGCATCTCTGATCTGTGGATCTCAATGCATCATTAACACACATATATGAAGGGACATAAAAGATAGATTCCATTATGTGTCCAACCAGGAGACAAAAAATAAGTAAATAAAAAAAAAAACAAATGAGATTCACTTCAACAGAATCTTTAAAACGACGGAAAGTAAATTACCTTTTCTTGAAGAGCTTTAAAGATGTTCTCCCGTGATGCATATTTGAGATGCATCAACCGTGCAAGCTTTCATTTAATTTTGCTGTTTCTTTTGCTTCCTGTCGGCGCTTCTCTGCCTGTACAAAATCAACTATGATGAATCTTAAAGGGAACAACTCCTCTCTCAATCATTGGAACATATAAGAACTACCATCTATTTAAACTTGAAACTTTCTGCTGGGTCTGATTGTTTACGTGCAGGGCCATGCTCAACTACTGGACTCGACTGGCAAAATTTAGTGAGCATAGTGTTTCTCCCAGATCTGCTGAGCTTGGACTGATCTGTGCAAACATAAGAGTCTTGCAATCTCCTCCTGTTGTGATTTACATTACCAGTATATTCAATGTTTATGCATCAATTGGTCATGCAAACCATGAAAATTGAATAGAACATAGTATAATATGTAAAAGCCATTGTACATTTAAAGAGAGTATGTTCCTATAAACTGGCCACATTATTAGCCGTTGGTAACAAGATTTTAAGAAAAATTGACATGTATCTTACCTAGAGAGCTTTGAAGGAGATGGGTAAGCTTTGAATTCCTGTATTTTTGAATAAAAGAGCCAGAACTTAGACAAACACACACACACACACACACACATGAGCACACACACAGAGAGGGAGAGGCCTATATGGAATATGGGGGTTCTTTGAAGCAAGAGCAGAGATAACATCTCCTAATTGTATTTTGGGTAACTCACGGCAATGCCCAATTTTATGTATATATTCACTCTTAATCAATGAAAAAGTCAAGCCATTTTTTCTCAATATTTCTCTCTATTTTCAACATGGTATCTAGAGCCTAATCTTCTTAGGCGTATTTCCTTTTCTTTTTTTTTGCTCCATGGCTTCCGATGCGACCTTCTCCACCAACAATTCTATCACCATCCAAAACTCCTAGAATCCTCAACATCCCTTCCTTATAATCAATCTCTCCAATATCAACAAATTGACATCCACCAATTATCTCACATGGAGCCTTCAAATTCAATCTCTTCTTGAAGGTTATGACCTTCATCACTTTATTGATAGCACTCATACTCCACCACCACCCATCGTCGCTGTCAATGGTGTTGCATCCCCAAATCCCGCATACACAATCTGGAAGCATCAAGATCGTCTTATCTTTAGCGCTCTCCTTGGTGCTATTTCTGTTTCACTGCAACCGCTTATTGCCCGCACCACTTCCCTTGATGCATGGCAAACCTTAGCAAATACCTATGCCAAACCATTTAGAGGTCATATTGAACAATTGAAGGAACAATTATAGCGGTGTAACAAGGGCTCACAATCAATTAGTGAATATATGCAGGCAATAAAGACTCGTGCCGATGACTTGCTCTTTTAGGAAAGCCAGTTGATGCTGAGGATCTTATTGATCGGGTTCTTGTAGGATTCAATGATGAGTACAAATCCATCATTGATGCAATTAATGCCCATGACACGTCAATTTATTTTGCTGAACTACATGAGAAACTTCTCAACAAAGAAGCATCTCTTCAGATTGCTCAACCATCTTCTCTATCACTACCATCAATGGCAAAACCCACATCCTTTCGGAATCGTCTAAATTGGCATCCACCAGCCATCAATCCACAACAACCAGTGTTGGCCCAAATGGCAACCCAAGAGGGGGGGGATGAATTGGGTTCTTTAAAAAATTTAACACTTAAAACTTAAAACCTATCTTACAAGGATTAAGTGAACTTGTGAAGTGAAGCAATAATGTAAAACACAATAAGAGAGAGAGATACAGACAATCACTACAAACACAAGATATTTATAGTGGTTCGATGTATCCCACACCTACGTCCACTTTCAAGCAACTCTTGGGTCCACACTATAATCCACCGATTACAGTTGAGTTGTTTTACAAGATCACAACTCCAACTTGTTGTTTTATATAGGGTCACAACGAACCCAGCCGGTTTTCACGGGTTCACCAGCACAAAACCCAACCTCAAGCTAAACTAGCTTGTTCCCGAGGTAAACTACCTCAACTAATTCAATCCTCCTAATTGAATTAGCAAATAACAATTCAAATATGAATTTACAGCAATTTAAAGCTTCTCAAATGAGCAAATATGCAATGTAAATAAAACAAGATTAGAAAAGCCTGATTAAAGCGATGTGGATTTGAGCTTTTCTTCTTTTCTTTTTTTCCTCCTCTCTTTGAATGGTTGAGCAAGGATTGAACTCTGAATCTTGAACACAGCTCATTGAAGAGAAGTTGAAGATTTAGGGCTCAAGCTCTTCTCCTTCAAATCGATGAAAATCCTTTGTATTTGATCTTGGAACTCGTTTGGATTTCTCCTCTATCTCTTTTCTATTGATGGCCTTGAACACAAGATTTTCCTCTTTTTCTTTCTCTCTATTTTCCATTTTCTTTCTTTTTGTTCTCTCTTCTTTTTTTTCAAACGGATGATGCCCTTTTATAATTCTCTATAATCCAAGATTAGGTGAAAACTAGCCGTTGAAATTGTACTTGGATGCTTCCTTACGTAAAGAAAAATATCCGTTGAGAGTTAGGTAAGAAAATATATCCGTTAGAATCCATTCTGACACTTTTGAAAAAACATCCTTGAGAGGTTGGAGTCAGCTCCAACTTTTCATGTGTCGGCTCTAGATCATGTTTCCATAAATAGAAAAAATCAATTCGACGTGGAGTCAGCTCCGACTTTGCAAAGTGTCGACTTCTCGCTGACTGGAGTTGGCTCCCGAATTCTGATGTGTCGGCTTGGAGAATTGCTCTGAAAAACATAGTCTCTATAACTCAGGTTTGAGTCGGCTCCCGAAATCCATGTGTTGGTTCTAAAACTTCAGGTGTCGGCTCCGAAACTCTAGGCGTCGACTCCGAACCATGCCAAAAATATATAACTGCTCTGATATACTCTGGAGTCGGCTCAAGACTGTTAAGGTGTCGGCTCCAAGTTCTGAACTTAAATAAATTCCATTGAAACTCGGTTCAAAACTGATTTCTAAGTGCCATTTGAATAAATAACCAATCTTAATTCCTGAAACACTTATCAAATCTATTAGAAACATAATGAATATACTCATGGCTTTTGTTAATCATCAAAATCAATTAATTGGGTAAATAATTTCTTAATAATTTCTCCAACAATCTCTCCTTTTTTGATGATGATAAAAACATTGAGTATCTGCATAATCAATTAATGCATAACGGACAAAACATTTTAAAATTAAGGTTAAGCTCCCCCTTAATAGATAGCTCCCCATATATGTGCATATGCTGAGTTCATTGAAATAGCATGCATATCTTAATGCCATTTATTATTAATTGTCATTTAACATGCATATTCAAGTAAGTGCCATTCTTATAGCTTAATATCCTTTCTTCCCTTTGCTTATATATTCAAATGTATGAAATTAATGAAATTAATATCAAATGCATAATGCATATACGTAAACAACCTTTTCCCCCTTTTTTTGTAATCAACAAAAAGGTTTAGAAGGGCGTTAAGGTTTAAATTAACATCAATCAAAGGAGTTTGAATAATTCAATCATCAAAATCAAAGGTTAACTCAAAATTCAAGCTTAATATCAAAATTCAAGTATGATATTCATTGAATACTCAAAACTTCATTACATCATTCATATAATCAAAATACTTCATTACATCATTCATATAGTCAAAATACAAACTAAGCATCAAAGAGTAAGTACATCAAAATGTAAGTCAAACATCGAAAGCTAATAACATCAATAAATATCAAAATCTAAGAAAATCTAAGAAGCCTCTTGAGTTCTTCTAAAATCTTTCCCATGCCTTCACTTTGTATCTTGATAAAATCATTTAGTCTTCTATCAATAAAAGCAGATGCAACAGTAATTTTTTCTTGTAACTCCGCATTACACTTTGAATATGTATCAGAATCTCCTCCAATGTCCTTGATCTTCTCAAAAATTTGCATTAAATCACTCTTTAAGGCCTCAGAAGAAGTTCCAAAAGATGATTCAATTCTGCTTACTTTATCTTCCAAGGAGTAATACATTTCCCTTAAGCTCAAAAGTCTATTATCCAGTTCAATCTTCATTTCTTCTTTATGACAAGCAAAGAGTTCTTTTAACTGTACCAACTGAGCATCAGAAAATCTAGTAGAAGTCTGAGCAAAAGAAGTAGGAGCTGGAGCAGGTGTTGAGGGTGCAGGACAGCTGAAGCCTGGTGAAGTATGCCTCACTGAAAGCTCTGCCTTTGATGTACCAGGGGCCACAGTATCCATTTCAGCTGCTCTATCTTCTAGATTTCCTTTTCTTTCCCAGTTTCCATTGATTTTCATGAAACCCATACGATGCACAGTAGCTAAGCTATAATAGTCAGTGTGCCTTAAATTCTTCATGGGTTCACTGTCTGAAATAACTACACTTTGGCTCTGAAATGCTAATGTCAAAACCATGCCGTAAGGCAAAGTATATCTCTTCTTGCTCCCAGCCTCAACCATATACCATATCATCATACCAGCTAAATTGATTGGCTGACCTATCAGAACACTGTCCATGATAATAATGTCTCGCTCCGAGATGTACTCAAATCTGCCGATCTTTGGGAATAGAATCCGACCGCAAATATTATGCAATAATCTTAGCTCTAGAGGCAACTGGTTTGCCCTAACTTTCTCAAATTCTGTAACATCCCTTCCTAGCATTCTTGATAATGCTCCTGATCTATCACTATAGGAATTTACAATTAGTCCAATAACATGTATCTCTAATAGGTTTCCAAGAATCTCAGAAGTCAGGTGAATTCTCTTTCTTCTAACAGAACTTACAAGACCTCCATCTCCTCTTGAAAAGTTACGGTAAAGTTCTTTAACCAAGGCGGGATAGGTAGATACATCAATAGAGTAAACTTTCTCCCAGCCTAAATCCTTTATCTTCTGCCCAATAAAAAAGCCCTCTTCTTCAAAGAAATGAAAATCAACCTTCTCTCCATGGTAATAACACGCCCAGCAAGAGTGTCTACCTGAGGCGAAGAAGGGCAGGGAATCACACTTGGTGTGGATGCAGACGAAGAGGACGAAGAGCTAGGTGAAGGCTGCTGCGCCGGATGCCTCACGGTTCTCTTTCCCGTCGTCACCGCTCTAAACACCGATCCCCTACGTTTGGGTGCCATTGGTAGCTAGGGAATGATTAATTTGAAAAATCTTGGGTTTCAAAAAGAGTCGGGAAGAGTTTGGAAAGGTTAGGAATCGATTGAAATAAGAGAGGAGTCGACTCTACCCTAGATAAGTCAACATGGGACTACTTGGAGTCGACTCCCACAAAGCGAGGTGTCAGCTCTAGGTCGCTAACATAGTCAGCGCTTGAAGTAGAGTCGACTCTAGAAAGGCAGGTGTCGGCTCCAAAGTCTCAGACAAAACTGGAGTCGACTCCGATACTAGAGGAGGAGTCAGCTCCAAGATAGTTTCAGAAAAAAATAAGAGTTTCAAAGGATCTGAAACTTGTCCAAAAAATCTTCAAATTTTGGATAAAACAACTTGGAAATGTGATGAATCAAGGGGTTCAAATATCTAGATAATTTTTCTTAAAATCATAAGAAAATTAAACAAAATGATTGAATTTTAGATAATCATTCCTAGGAGATTTAAAAATCATTCCAATGGATCACAAACTCTTAACTCTCCTATAAGATAACAAAATCTTTCTTCACTTAGGGTTTTGTAAAAATGTCAGCTAATTGTTCATCAGTACAAACACAATCAAGACAAATGTCATTATTAGCTACATGTTCTCTAATAAAATGATATCTAATTTCAATGTGTTTAGTTCTTGAATGTTGGATTGGATTTTTAGTCAAGTTTATTGCACTAGTGTTATCACATCTAATTGGTGTTTTATCAAGTGTTATACCATAATCTTCAAGTTGTCGCTTAATCCAAAGGATTTGAGCACAACAACTTCCCAGCTGCAACATATTCAGCTTCAGCAATTGATAATGCAACCGGATTTTGCTTTTTGCTAAACTAGGAGATTAAGTTACTTCCTAAGAATTGGCATGCACCACTTGTACTCTTTCTATCTAATTTATAACCAGCATAATCAAAATCAGAATATACAATCAAATTTAATGTTGAGTCTCTAGAATACCATAATCCTACATTTTTAGTTCCATTTAGATATCTAAGAATTCTTTTTACTGCAATTAAGTGAGATTCTTTAGGTTTTGACTGATATCTAGCACATAAGCAAACAACAAACATAATATCGGGTCTACTAGCTATTAAATAAAGTAGTGAACTGATCATACCTCTGTAATATTTTGATCAACAGGCTTACCATCTTCATCTTTATCTAACTTGCATGAAGGACTCATTGGTGTTCCGAGAGGTTTGACTTGTTCCATACCAAACTTCTTGAGAATTTTTTTGTGTACTTTGTTTGGTTGATAAAAATTCTCTCTCTTTCTTGTTTGATTTGAAGTCCTAGGAAGAAGTTGAGTTTTCCCATCATGCTCATCTCGAATTCACCCTGCATTAACTTAGCAAATTCTTGACACAAAAGATTGTTAGTAGCACCGAATACAATATCATCTACATAAATTTGTAATATCAATAAATCTTTATCTTTTCTTTTCAAAAATAAGGTTTATCAACATTTTCTTTAGAAAAATTATTTTCAATTAGAAATTTGCTTAATCTATTATACCAAGCTCTAGGTGCTTGTTTTAAACCATAAAGTGCTTTGTGTAATTTAAAAACATGGTTTGGAAATTCATGATCTTCAAAACCTGGTGGTTGTTCTACAAAAACTTCCTTATTTATAAAACCATTTAAAAATGCACTTTTAACATCCATTTGAAATAAATTAATGTTCATATGACATGCAAATGCAAGTAATAGTCTAATTGCTTCTAATTTAGCTACATGTGCAAAAGTTTCGTCAAAATCTATTCCTTCTTCTTGATTATATCCTTTTGCAACTAATCTAGCTTTATTTCTAATTACTATGCCATTTTCATCTAATTTATTTCTAAATACCCATTTAGATCCTATAACAGAATGACCTTTGGGTCTATCAACTAAGGACCATACATTATTCCTAGTAAATTGATTTAATTCCTCTTGCATAGCTAACATCCAATTATTATCTTTTTGGCTTCTTCAATAGTTTTGGATTCTATGTGAGATACAAATGCAAGATGATTATTGATGTTCCTCATGATGATCTAGTTCTTACTCTTTGAGATGGATCACCTATGATTAAATCCTTAGGATGACCATAAGCATATCTCCAATCTCTAGGTAGATCTACATCATTACAAGTAGTATCAATAACATCATCCTTAGGTGAGTCATCATCTTTAGCTTCTTGTTCATGGTCTGAAGATACATCTATATTCAATTTTTTAATATCTCTTTCAAGCAAAATTGTATCTTCCTCATCATCAATCTTCTCAGAACTTGATGCTAAAGGCTCATCAAATACTACATGAATTGATTCTTCTATTAAATATTTCTTGTTAAATACTATATGCTTTACTAGATATTGAATAACCTAAAAATATTCCTTCATCAGATTTGGCATCAAACTTTCCAAGATTATCCTTACCATTATTGTGAATAAAACATCGACAACCAAATGCATGAAAATAACTAATGTTAGGTTTCCTATTATACCATAGTTCATAGGAATTTTCTTAAGAATTGGCCTAATTAAAGCTCTATTAAGAATAACATGCTGTTTATAGCTTCTGCCCAGAAGTACTTTGGGAGTTGGCTTTCACATAGCATGGTATGGGCCATATCTTCTAATGTTCTATTTTTTCTTTCTACGACTCTATTTTGTTGTGGTGTTCTAGGTGCAGAAAAATTATGATGAATGCTATTTTCAATACAGAAATTTTTAAATTGATGATTTTCAAATTCTGTGCCATGATCACTTCTAAGAGACACTATGGTGTTATTTTTCTCATTTGTGACTTTCTTGAAGAATTTCAGGAATATCAAGAAAGTCTCATCTTTGTAAGCCAAAAATAATACCCAAGTATATCTAAAGTAATCATCTACTATCACAAGACCATATTTCTTTCCTCCTAAATTGGTGGTTCTAGTAGGTCCAAAAAGGTCCATATGAAGTAGTTCGAGTGGCCTAGTAGTTGAAACAATATTTTTATATTTGAAAGAATTTCTAGTTTGTTTTCCAAATTGACATGCATCACAAATTCTATTGTTTTTAAAATTTAACTTTGGAAGACCTTTAACTAAATCAATTCTAATTAATTTTGAAATTAAGTGTGTGCTTGCATGACCTAATCTATGATGTCATAGCCATCCAATCTCATTTACTTTAGCATTATCAGCAATTAAGCAATGATTACTAGTAGACAAATTGTCTAAATCAATTAAGTATACATTGCCATTTCTATTTTCAATAAATATAATGCTATTGTCAATGTGATTAGAAACAGTGCAAATAGAAGCTTCAAATAAAACTTTGAAACCTTTATCATACAATTGGTTAATACTAATTAAGTTATGCTTTCAACTAACAACATATAAAACATTTTCTATAAAAGTGGATGGAGTTATTTAAATTTTATCAAATCCCATAATTTGGCCTTTGTCATTGTCTCCAAAGGTAATAACTCCTCCTCTTTTATCTTCAAGGGTGATGAATTGCTCCTTATCACCAGTCATGTGTCTTGAGCAGCCACTATCAAGATACCACTTTCTTTTGATCCTTTGGCCATAAGATACTCCTGCAAGATAATCAAATCTTTTGTTTAGGTATCCAAGCTTTCTTGGTCCTTCATGGTTAGTAGCAATAAATATTGTTCCTTTTGGAACCCATACTTTCTTTCCTTTAAGCATTAAATTCTTATTAGATTTTTCTGAAATTGCATTCGTAAGATTTATGCCCATGTTTGTTACAGCAATAACATGAAACATCATTTTTGATAGTTTTCTTAATAAAGAAATTATTTATAAATTTTTGTTTCATGTGAGGTCTATAACCTAATCCGGCTTTATCAAATACAGCTCGTTGATTACTTAAAAGTAAATTTAACTTTTCTGAGCTATATATAAATCTATCAACAATATTCTTATATTTATCAATTTCTTTCTTCAAATTAATATTTCGTTTGAAATTGATTCTTTTCTTTTAAAACATTTTATTTTCAGATTTTAGATTTTTAACCTCAAGAATTAGTTCATTTTTCTCTTTGAGAAGATTTAGGTTTTCAGTTTTCAAAGATTTGTTTTTCATTCTCAAAACCTTAAAATCACTAACGAACTCATTGAAAGCATCATACAATTCATCAAATGTAAAATCATCATTAGGGGTTTCAGTACATACCTCATTGTCATCGTTTGCCATGAAGCATATGTTTGCAACCTCTTTTTATTCTTCTTTAGATGAAGAGTCTTCACTATCACTCCAAGTTGCGGCTTTCTTCTTCTTCTTGTAACCCTTCTTTAGTTGAGGAATTCAGATCGAAAATGCTCCGACCTTTTGCATTCATAACATGTCAAGGGTTCTTTTTCTTTATCTTTATCCCTTTCTTTTTCTCTTTCTCCTTCCATTTTGATTCCTGATTTCCTTTTATGGAAGGGTCTCCTTCTTTGCATAAACTTTCTAAACTTCTTTGCAAGGAGAGCTGTTTCATCATCATCTTCTTGTTCCTCACTGCTGCTTATTTCCTTTTCTGCAGCCTTAAGTGCTATGGTTCTTTTCTTCTTGACTTCTTCCTTTTGATGCTGCTTCATTGTCAGCTCATGGGTCATCAAGGATCCAAGTAGCTCCTTCAAAGGTAGAACATTCAAGTCTTTGGCTTCTTGGATTGCAGTTACTTTTGCTTCCCATGTTCTTGGAAGAGATCTAAGAATTTTACGCACTGATTCAGAATTAGTATAAGTCTTACCAAGACTTTTCAAACCATTAACAATATCAGTGAATCTAGTGTACATGCATGTGATTGATTCAGTTTGTTCCATGCTAAACAATTCATATTTGTGCACTAGAATGTTAATTTTGGACTCTTTTACTTAGTTAGTACCCTCATGGGTAACTTCTAGTCTATCCCAAATTTCTTTGGCTGAAATGCAAGTAGATATTATGTTGAATTCATTTGCATCCAAAGAACAATATAAAACATTCATGACTTTTGCATTGAGCTGAGCCATTTTCCTATCATTCTCATTTCAATCGCTTTCGGGCTTAGGAACTATTGAACCATCTACAATGTGTATGGGTGTACTAGGTCCATTTGTAATGACACTCCACAATTCATAATCTAAAGCTTGAATGAAAATCCTCATTCTTGCTTTCTAATATGAATAATTAGAGCCATTGAACAAAGGTGGCCTATTAGTGGATTGACCTTCAGCAAAAGATGATCCAGCTTGTGTTGCCATTTGGATCTTTAACTCTTAATCGTTAGATCAACTAGAAATGAGTACAAGCTATGATACCAATTGTTGGCCCAGATGGCAACCAAGAGGAGGGAGGGTGAAATGGGTTCTTTAAAAAATTTAACACTTAAAACTTAAAACCTATCTTACAAGGATTAAGTGAACTTGTGAAGTGAAGCAATAATATAAAACACAATAAGAGAGAGAGAGAGATAGAGACAATCACTACAAACACAAGATATTTATAGTGGTTCGGTGTATCCCACACCTACGTCCACTCCCAAACAACTCTTGGGTCCACACTATAATCCACCGATTATAGTTGAGTTGTTTTATAAGATCACAACTCCAACTTGTTGTTTTACACGGGGTCACAACGAACCCAGCCGGTTTTCACGGGTTCACCAGCACAAAACCCAACCTCAAGCTAAACTAGCTTGTTCCCGAGGTTAACTACCTCAACTAATTCAATCCTCCTAATTGAATTAGCAAACAACAATTCAAATATGAATTTACAGCAATTTAATGCTTCTCAAATGAGCAAATATGCAATGTACATAAAACAAGATTAGAAACTCTAGGTGTTGACTTCGAACCGTGCCGAAAATATATATCTGCTCTGATATACTCTGGAGTCGGCTTGAGACTGTTAAGGTGTCGGCTCCAAGTTCTGAACTTAAATAAATTTCATTGAAACTCGGTTCAAAACTGATTTCTAAGTGCCATTTGAATAAATAACCAATCTTAATTCCTGAAACACTTATCAAATCTATCAGAAACACAATGAATATACTCATGGCTTTTGTTAATCATCAAAATCAATTAATTGGGTAAATAATTTCTCAATAATTTCTCCAACAACCAGGCCCTACCAATGTGCTTTGTTCTCATGATCAATGCCAACCCAAACCTTATTTGGGTCGTTGTCAAGCATGCGGCATTCAAGGACACATTGGCAAATGATGCCCGATGTTTCGACTTGTCACTAATCAACAATCCTTAACACCTCATCCTTAAGGTTCTCATGGATATCGCCCCTCCACACCCTGGCAACCACGAGCCAATCATGTTGTTCTTGGCAACAACACTACTCCTATTTGGCTGCTGGATAGTGGAGCATCTCACCACATTAAGCCTGACTTGAGCAATCTTTCTCTTCATAGCTCGTATCAAGGATCTGATGATGTCATGATTGGCGATAGATCAGCTCTTCACATCACCCATTCTGGTTCTACCACCATACCTACTTTCTCTCGCTCTTTTAATTTATAAAACATCCTTTGTGTCCCTTCCATAAAAAAGAACCTACTTTTGATTTATCAATTTTGCACTAATAACCATGTTTTTGTTAAGTTCTCACCTTATGCCTTTCAGGTGAAGGATCTAAACACAGGAGCAATCCTTGTGATGGATGAACTTAAGGATGGCGTATATGAGTGGTCGACTATATCCCCTTCAGTTACCTCTTCTTCATCGTTCTTGCATTTTCTAGTGTCAAGACCACTTTGCCTGAGTGGTACTCCATCATTTTAGTATTATAAAAAATATTATTTCTAAGTTTTTTTTTTACGTTGTCTAGCCCGTTATCCTTTTTCACACATTGAAATACCTGTTCATGTAATAAAAGTCATAAAATTCCATTTTCTTCTTCTACCCTAACCTCATCCCATCCACTTGAACTTCTCTTTTTTGATGTATGGACCTCTCCTATTTATTATGTTGATGGTTTTCAGTACTATGTTATTTTTGTTGATCATTATACATGGTATATTTGGTATTATCCACTTAAACGTAAATCTCATATGTATGATGTCTTTGTGCGCTTCAAGGCATTAGTCGAAAACTAATTTAAACACCAAATTGTTACTCTCTATTCAAATAATGGTGGTAAATATCAAGCCCTTAATAGTTTTCTCTCCACCAATGGTATATCCCATCTTACTACACCACCCTATACACCAGAACACAATGGTCTTTTCGAACGACATCATTGCCATATTGTTGAAACTAGTCTCTCTCTTCTCACTCATGCATCGATGCCTCTAACTTATTGAACTTATGCCTTTGCCACTGCTGTATATCTCATCAACTGTATACCTATACCCATACTACATCTTTCATCTCCTTTTGAAAAACTCTTTGAGTCTCAACCCAACTACACTAAACTTCGGGTGTTCAGTTGCTTATGTTATTCGTGGCTTTGTCCTTATTCCAAATATAAACTTGACTCTCATTCCATTCCTTGTGTTTTTCTTGGTTACTCTTCAACACAAAGTGCCTATATCTATCTTGATCTGTCCACTTCTAAAACATATATTTCTTGTCATGCCAAATTTCTTGAAAACTCTTTTCCCTTTACCACTCACCTATCCCATCTAGCTCGTCCCATCCCAGAGATCATTTCCAAATGGCTTTCCCCTGTCCAAATTCTACTCACTTCAAGTGGCTCACTCAATACACCTCTATAAAGGGATTCCTCTGTCAACATCCATCACAAAATGCCCAAACTGTCGACTGCCCCTCACCAATCGACCATCGTTCTCTGTCCACAGACCTTCCTTTACTCGAACATAGTTTGGTTGACCGGCAAGCAACCATGGTTGATTGTTTACCATCAGAATTATATAATTTTGAGACCTTTTCTGCTTCAACCATAGCTCAAACTATCTATCAAAATACCCATCCCATGACCACTAGAGCAAAAAACAACATCCACAAACCCCTAACCAAGATGAATCTCATTACTATCCTTTCTCAATTATCAAACATTGAGCCTCATACTATTAACCAAGCCCTAATAGATCCCATATAGAGACATGCTATGAATGATGAATTTGATGCTTTTGTTCGAAATAAAACCTGGGAGCTTGTTCCATCTTCTCCTCTACAGAATCTTGTTGGATGTAAGTGGGTCTTTCACATTAAACTGTTTCCTAATGGCTCTATTGAAAGGTACAAAGCCAGGTTAGTTGCAAAAGACTTTCATCAACAACTTGAAGTGGATTATCATGACACCTTTAGTCTGATTGTCAAGCTGACAATAATACACCTTGTTCTAAGCCTAACAGTTAGTAGAGGTTGGCAGTTGCGATAGTTGAATGTTAATAATGCCTTCTTCAAGGCTATCTTTTGAAGATGTCTACATGGCCCAGCCTCCGAAATTTGTTGATAGAGACAATCCAACATATATGCAATTAAAGAAGGCTATATATGGACTCAAGTAGGCCCTACAAGCTTAGTACCTTGAACTTCGCCAATTCCTCATTGAGTCTGGGTTCACAAACTCTCATGCAGATAGTTATCTCTTCATTCTCCACTCCGATGATATTACTATATATCTACTTGTTTATGTGGATGATAATATTATCACAGTTATTAATACCAATATTATTCAATGCTACATTGACCTTCTGGCACAAAGATTTTCAATCAAGGATCTTGGTGTTGTCTTATTTTCCGGCATTAAGGTTCTCACCGCTCCATCTAGTCTATTGCTTACTCAAAAGTGCTACATCATTGATCTTCTTGCCCAGACAAAAATGTTTGGCACAAAACCTATTGCTACACCACTTGTTATAGATAAAAATCTTACACTTTATTCAGTACAGCTCTGACTAACTACACCAATATAGAAAATTATTGGCAGTCTACAATATCTTTGCCTCACTCGCCTAGACATCTCATATACTATTAACAAGATTTCTTAGTTCATGCATTGCCCAACATCTGAACATTGCAATACTACAAAACGACTACTTCGATATCTATGTGGCACATTAACTCATGGATTATTTATTCATAAGAAAATTTCACTTTCTTCATGCTTTCTTAGATACGGATTGGAATGGCAACAAAGATGATTATACCTCTACGAGTGCCTATATTGTCTATCTTGGTCGTCATCCTATTTCTTTTTCATCCAAGAAATAACGTACAACTGCTCGATCATCCACAGAAGCTGAGTATCGATTAGTTGCTGCCACTACTTCAGAAATCAATTGGATTTATTCCCTTCTTACATAGCTTGGAAACATCCTTCTACACCACCTGTTATCTATTGTGACAATGTTGGTGCCACCTATCTTGTTTAATCCAGTCTTTCATTCGCATATGAAACATATGGCAATTGACTATCACTTTATTCAGGATCAAGTTCTATCAAGTGCTCATCGTGTTACTCATGTTTTCTTAGCAGATCAACTTGCTGACACTCTTACCAAACACTTCCATGAAGCCGCTTCTAAGAATTAGGGTCAAGATTGGCATCTCCTCCGAAACTCCATCTGAGGGGGCATATTAGAGAATTAACCACAACAGCTTTCCTTTAAATTTTAAATTCTTACTATTAGTTGTAATATCCTTATAATTAGTTGTAATCCCATAATTCTAGGATAATTTCTTATTTTGTATTTACCATAACAACTTTCATTTAAATTTTAAATTCTTGCCTTTAGTTGTAATATCCTTGTAATTAGTTGTAATCCTATAATTATGGAATAGTTTTCTATTTTTGTATTTTGGGTAACTGACGACAATGCTCAATTTTGTGTATATATATTCACTCCTAATCAATGAAAAAGTTAACCATTTTTTCTTAATATTTCTCTCTCTATTTTCAACACACATAACGATGGTTATTATATAATACAAACTAAAGAAATAAAGCTGATCAGTTTTATGGAAAACGAAAGGGTCTTAAAATTTCCTTGAATATTTTTCAAGATGATATATATATATATAGCATGAAATATGGAGGTGAAACCGGCACTCCTCTTACTCTCTTTCATTGCCACATCAATCTAATATTTATATACTTTATTTTATATTTAATGCAAACTTTATGGGTGGCTCTATTCTTTAATTCTTTCTTCTCCACCTCTCCTTATCCCCAATGTCATATATATTTGAAAATTTAATTAATATAAATTTTTTTTCTTAATGAGAGAAAATAATTTATGATTAGAAAAAGGCCAGCTAAGAAGATTTTTATTTGGACTTCTTGATCTTATATAAATACTAAAAATCTTCTTAGTACATAATCAACATTGTTGACCCAATTATTGATTTTTATGATTAATAAAAGATATGAGTATATTCATTTTGTTACTAATAAATTTAATAAGTGTTACAGGGCGTAAAAATATTTGATCAATCAAAAAGGATAAAGAAACATGTTTTGAATCAAGATTGAAAAAAGAAATTTCAAAGTTCAGAGCATGGAGTCGACACCCAAATGGTAAGGAGCCGACCCCAAGGCATATCAGAAAGTTTCTGGGATTTTGGCGGAGCCGACACCCAAGGTCTCAGAGCTGACTCCAACTTGAGAACAGAGAAGTGCATTCTGTTTCAGTTTTCGAAGCCGACACCTAGAATTAGAAGCCGACACCTAATATTTCGGGAGCCGACACCTGAGTTTCCGAAGCCGACTCTAACCTGGAAACATAGAGCATGTTTTATTGACTATTCTGGAGCCGACACTTACAGTTTTCCGGAGCCAACTCCCGAAAGCATCGAGCTAACACTTACCTTTTTCAGAGCTGACTCCCCAACAACTTTTTCTTTACTATTTTTGAACACCCGATTTGGAGTTGACACCTGAAAAGTTGGAGCCGACTCCAATCCATCAGGAACGGATTTTTTATCTATCAGTAAGTACTCCAACGGTAAGATTTCTTTTCACCTAACTTCTAACGGCTATTTTCTTTGTGTGTAGAAGATTCTAAACGTCTCCAACGGCTAGTTTTCCTACCTAAAACCTGGATTAAGGGATCTATAAAAGGGGGACCATCCGTTTGAAAAGGTGACGAAAAATTTAAGAGAAAATAGATTAAAAAATTCAAGAAGTCTTGAGCAAGAAATCAAAAAGGAAAGAATCAAAGTTCAAATCCATCAACTCCAGAAAAGCTCAAAGAGAAATCTAAGCAATTCAAGCTCAAAATCGGAGGATTTCCTAAGTGAAGAAATAAGAAGAAAAAGCCTGATTTTCCCATCTTCTCAATTGCAAGTTTTTAAAGAATATGAGCTGAGGCACTGATTCAACCTTTCAAAGAAGAAGAGGAAAAGAAGAAAAGAAGAAAAGCGCACATTCAAAGATCTTCAAACAGGCTTTTCTAATCCTTGTTTAGTTTATTGCCTATTTGCTCATTTGAGGAGCCTTCTTGTATCTTAAACTCTATTCTCATTTACTTTTACTAGTTCAATCAAGGGATTGAATTAGTTGAGGTAGTTTACCTCGGGACAAGCTAAGGATAGCTTATGATTTGGGTTTTGTGTTGGTGAGCCTAGAAAACTAGCTGGGTTCGTTGTAATCCCGAGGAAAACAACAAGTTTTGAGTTGTGAGCTTGTAAAATAACTCGGCTGTAATCAAGTAGATTATAGTGTGGACCCAAGTGGTACTTGGGAGTGGATATAGGTGTTGGATACACCGAACCACTATAAAATCCTTGTGTTTGCCATGTTTTAACTCTCTCTCTATCTCTTTATTTGTGCTTAATACTTATCCTGCACTTAATACTATTTACTTCAAAGCACATAGTTTTTTAAAAGGTTAATTTTTTTTGAACCCAATTCACGCCCCCCTCTTGGGTTGCCATCTGGGCCAACAATTGGTATCAGAGCCAATGCTCATTTGAATTTGGTCTAACGATCAAGAGCAAAAGATTCAAATGGCATCTCAAGCTAGTTCATCTTATTTAGAAGGTCAATCCACTAATCGACCTCCTTTATTTAATGAAACTAATTATAGTTATTGGAAAGCTAGGATGAAGATTTTTATTCAAGCACTTGACTATGACCTATGGGGAATCATAGTTAATGGTCCGCACACACCCACAATTAGAGTAGACAATATGGTGATTCCTAAACTGGAAACAGAATGGGATGAACATGATAAGAAGTTGGCTCAGCTCAATGCTAAAACCATGAATGTTTTGTATTATTCATTGGATGCAAATGAATTTAATCAAATTTCTACATGTATTTCCACAAAAAAAATTTGGGATAGATTAGAAGTTACCCATGAGGGTACTAATCAAGTAAAAGAATCAAAAATTAATATTTTGATACATAAATATGAACTATTTAGCATGGAACAAACTGAAACTATTACATGCATGTACACAAGATTCATTGATATCGTAAATGGTTTAAAAAGTCTTGGTAAGACTTATACTAATTCTGAACTTGTGCGTAAAATTCTTAGGTCACTTCCAACATCATGGGAAGCGAAAGTGACTGCAATCCAAGAAGCCAAGGATTTAAACATTTTACCTTTGGAGGAGCTACTTGGATCCTTAATGACTCATGAGCTGACTATGAAACAACATCAAGAGGAGGAAGTCAAAAAGAAGAAGACAATTGCTCTTAAAGCTGTAGAAAAGGAGATAAGCAGCAGTGAGGAAGAAGAGAAAGATGATGAGACAGCTCTCCTTGCTAGAAAATTTAAGAAATTTATGCAAAAAAGGAGACCCTTCCATAAGAAGAGATATGGAACAAAATGGAAGGAGAGAAAGAAAAAGAGAAGGACAAGGATAAAGAAAAAGAGAAAGACCCCTTAATATGTTATGAGTGCAAGAAACCGGGCATTTCAGATATGATTGTCCTCAATTGAAGAAAGCTACAAGAAGAAGAAGAAAGCTTATGTTGCAACATGGAGCGATAGCAAAGAATCCTCTTCCGAGGAGGAACAAAAAGAAGTTGCAAACATTTGCTTCATGGCAAACAACGATGACGAGGTAAATACCAAAACCCTCAATGATGATTTTACATTTGATGAATTATATGAAGCTTTCAATGAATTAGTCAATGATTTTAAAATTTTAAAAAAGAAAAACAAGTTTTTGAAAAGTGAAAACTTACATCTGTGTAAAGAGAAAAATAAATTAACGCTTGAAGTTAAGGATTTAAAAGATGAAAAGGAGAGATATCTAAAAAAAAGAATCAATCATGAATGAAAACCTTAACTTAAAAAAGAAGTTGAAAAATATAGAACATAGTTGATAAATTTACATATAGCTTTGAAAAACTGAATTTACTTTTAAGTAATCAACGGGCTTTTTTGATAGAGCTGGATTAGGATATAGACCAAACATGAAACAAAAATTTGTAAACAATTTCTTTGTTAAGAAAATAAATGATGTTACATGTTACAATTGCAACAAGAAAGGCCATAAATCTTATGAATGTAATGCAAGAAAAAGTAACAAGAAATTAAATGTTAAAGGAAAGAAAATATGGGTTCCAAAAGGAATAATCTTTTTTGCTACTAACCATGAAGGACCCAAGAAGGCTTGGGTACCTAAATATAAGACTTGATCATTTTGCAGGAGTGTCTTGCGGCCAAAAGATCAAAGCAAAGTGGTATCTCGATAGTGGCTACTCAAGACACATGACGGGTGACAAGGATCAATTCATCACCCTTGAAAGCAAAAGAGGAGGAGTTGTTACGTTTGGTGACAATGGCAAAGGCCAGATCATGGGGTTTGGTAAAATTCAAATAACTCCCTCCACATTTATTGAAAATGTCTTATATGTTAATGGTTTAAAGCATAATCTAATTAGTATTAGCCAATTATGTGATAAAGGTTTCAAAGTATCATTTGAAGCTTCTATTTGCACTGTTTCTATCCCATTGATAATAGCATTGTATTTATGAAAATAGAAATGGCAATGTGTACTTGATTGATTTAGACAATTTGTCTACTAGTAATCATTGCTTAGTTGCTCATAATGCTAATATGAATGAGATTGGATGGCTGTGGCATCGTAGATTAGGTCATGCAAGCACACACCTAATTTTAAAATTAATTAGAATGGATTTAGTAAAAGGCCTTCCACAATTAGATTTTGAAAATAACAAAGTTTGTGATGCATGTCAATTTGGAAAACAAACTAGAAACTCTTTCAAAACTAAAAACATTGTTTCCACTTCTAGGCCACTTGAACTACTTCACATGGATCTTTTTGGACCTACTAGAACCACTAGTCTAGGAGGAAAGAAATATGGTCTTGTGATTGTAGATGATTATTCTAGATACACTTGGGTATTGTTTTTAGCTCATAAAGATGAGACCTTTCCAATATTTCTGAAATTTTTCAAGAAGGTCACAAATGAGAAGAACAACACCATAGTGTCTCTTAGAAGTGATCATGGCATAGAATTCGAAAATCATTTATTTGAAAACTTTTGCATTAAAAATGGCATTCATCATAATTTCTCTGCACCTAGGACACCACAAAAATGGAGTTGTAGAAAGAAAGAATAGAACCTTAGAAGACATGGCCCGTACCATGCTATGTAAAAGCCAACTCCCAAAGTACTTCTGGGGAAGCTATAAACATGGCATGTTACATTCTTAATAGAGCTTTAATTAGGCCAATCCTCAAGAAAACTCCTTATGAACTATGGAACAATAGAAAACCAAACATTAGTTACTTTCATGCATTTGGTTGTAAATGTTTCATTCATAATGGTAAAGATAATCTTGAAAAATTTGATGCAAAATCAGATGAAGGCATATTCTTAGGATATTCAACATCCAGTAAAGCCTATAGAGTGTTTAACAAAAGAAACTTAATTGTAGAAGAATCTATTCATGTAGTTTTTGATGAATCTTTAGCATCGAGTTCGGAAAAATTTGATGATGAAGAAGATAAATTTACTTGAGAGAGATATTAAAAAATTAAATATAGATGTATCTTCAGATCATGAACAAGAAGCTAAAGGTGATGATTCTCCTAGTGTTGATATTGTTGATGCTAATCATAATGATGTAGATCTTCCTAGAGATTAAAGATATGCCTATGGTCATCCAAAGGAATTAATTATAGGTGATCCATCTCAAGGAGTAAGGACTAGATCATCAATAAGAAACATCAATAATCATCTTGCATTTGTATCTCAAATTGAACCTAAAACGATTGAAGAAGCTGAAAAAGATAATAATTGGTTGTTAGCTATGCAAGAGGAATTAAATCAATTTACTAGGAATAATGTCTGGACCCTTGTAGATAGACCTAAAGATCATTCTGTTATAGGATCAAAATGGGTATTTAGAAATAAATTAGATAAAATGGTATAGTAATTAGAAACAAAGCTAGATTAGTTGCAAAAGGATATAATCAAGAAGAAGGAATTGATTTTGATGAAACTTTTGCACCTGTAGCTAGATTAGAGGCAATTAGATTATTACTAGCATTTGCATGTCATATGCATATCAATTTATTTCAAATGGATGTTAAAAGTGCATTTTTAAATGGATTTATAAATGAGGAAGTTTTTGTTGAACAACCACCTGGTTTTGAAGATCATAAATTTTCAAATCATGTTTTTAAATTGCACAAAGCACTTTATGGTTTAAAACAAGCACCTAGAGCCTGGTATGATAGGTTAAGCAAATTTCTAATTGAAAATGACTTTTCTAGAGGAAATGTTGATAAAAACTATTTTTGAAAAGAAAAGACAAATATTTATTGGTAGTACAAATATATGTAGATGATATTGTATTCGGTGCTACTAACAATCTCTTGTGTCAAGAATTTGCCAAGTTAATGCAGGGTGAATTCGAGATGAGCATGATGGAAGAACTCAATTTCTTCCTGGGACTCCAAATCAAACAAGAAGAGAGGGAATCTTCATCAACCAAACAAAATATACAAAGGAAATCCTCAAAAAGTTTGGGATGGAATCAATCAAACCCCTCGGAACACCAATGAGTCCCTCATGCAAACTAGACAAAGTTGAAGACGGTAAGCCAGTTGATCAAAAATATTATAGAGGTATGATCGGATCTCTACTTACTTAATAGCTAGTAGACCAGATATTATGTTTGCTGTTTGTTTATGTGCTAGATTTCAATCAGAACCTAAAGAATCTCACTTAATTGCTGTGAAAAGAATTTTAAGATATCTAAGTGGAACTAAAAATGTAGGATTATGGTATTCTAGAGACTCAACACTAAACTTAATTGCATATTCTGATTGATTATGCTGGATGTAAACTAGATAGAAAAAGTACAAGTGGTGCATGTCAATTCTTGGGAAGTAACTTAATCTCTTGGTTTAGCAAAAAGCAAAATTCGGTTGCATTATCTACTGCTGAAGCAGAATATGTTGCAGCTGGAAGTTGCTGTGCTCAAATCCTTTTGGATTAAGAGACAACTTGAAGACTATGGCATAACACTTGATAAAACACCTATTAGATGTGATAATACAAGTGCAATCAATTTAACTAAAAATTCAATCCAACATTCAAGAACTAAGCACATTGAAATTAGATATCACTTTATAAGAGAACATGTAGCTAGTAATGAAATCTGCCTTGATTATGTTAGTACTGAAGAACAATTAGCTGACATATTTACAAAACCTTTGAGTGAAGAAAGATTTTGTTACCTTAGAGGAGAATTAGGGATTTGTAACCCTTTGGAATGATTTTGAAACCCTTAAGGGATGACTATCTAGATTCTATCAATTTCTTGAGATTCCTTTCATAATTTTAAGGATAATTTATCTAGTCATTTGAGTAACTTAATTCTCCATATTCCAAAGATTTTTCAAAAATTTATTGACCTTATTTTGATAAGTTTCGGCTGTTTGAAACTCATTTGTTTTTCTCTGAAACTGTCAGTGGAGTCGACACCTCAATTTGAGGAGTCGACACCTCTTCTGTGTCGCTCAATGACCTTGGAGCCGACACCCGCGTAAGTGGAGCCGACTCCAGTTCGGGCGCTAACTGTGTTAGCGACTTGGAGTCGACACCCGACTTTGCGGGAGTCGACACCTGGTGGTCCCAAATTGACTTTATTAGGGCAGAGTCGACACTTCCGCGATATCTATCTTCCCCAAACCCTTTCCAAACTTTCTCCAAACCCTCTCAAAACCTCCAAAGCCAAATACTCCCCAAATCTATCATTCCCAAAGATTTCAATGGCACCTAAGCGTAGGGGATCGGTTCTTGATGCTCCCGTTGTTACGAGGAAACGTACGGCGAGGTGTCCAGTCTATGAACCCACTCCGAGTGATGATTCCTCATCAACACCATCAGATAATCCTGCCCCTCATCTCCACAGGTAGATACTTTAGCTGGGCGAGTTATTACAATGGGTAGAAAAGTAGATTTTGATTTCTTTGATTCTGAGGGTTTTGACATTGGAAGACAAATCAAGGAACTGGTTGGGATAGAGTCTGTTCTTTGATGTACCCACTTATCCGGCACTTGTTAAAGAATTTTATCTGAATTTAGCTAGAGGAGATGGTGGGATTGTCAGTTCTGTGAGAGGAAAGAGGATTCATCTTACATTTCCAAATTTTAGGAAATTGTTAAATATTCCTATTACTGGATTTGCTGAAAATATTCATAGTGAGAGATCAGCTGCATTGTCAAGAATGTTGGGAAGAGAAATTTTTGAATTTGAAGAGGTTAGCAAAACCAATTGCCACTTGAGCTAAGGCTGTTACATAACATCTGCAGTAGGATTTTATTTCCCAAGACTGGCCATTTTGAGTATGTCTCAGAATGAGACATTGTTGTTATGGACAGTATCTTGACTGGTCAGCTTATAAATCTTGCTGGGATGATGATATGGTACATGGCTGAGGCTGGGGGCAAGAAGAGATCTTCACTGCCTTATGGAATGATCCTAACCTTGGTTTTTAGGAGTCAAGGAGTAGCTATTTCTGATAATGAGCCTTCGAAGAACCTAAGGCACACTGACTACAGCTTGGCCACTGTGCACCGGATGGGATTTGTAAAAGTAGATGGAAAATGAGAGAAAAGGG